>JASPKZ010007464.1:982500-1047581 GCA_030220185.1 Diploptera punctata
TTCCCTGTATAATCTACATCCCTTAAATCATAGTAATGTTATTCTCCCACCTCATTCTTGGTCTAATAATTGGGCGTTTTTCCTCTGGTTTTTCCTACAAGAAGCTTCCATGCACGTCTTTCATTCCCCATTCGTGCCACATGTCCTGCTCATCGCAGTTCACGAGACTTAACTGTTCTTATTATATCTTCTTCCCATCAAGACCATATCAGTTCCCCACTGTTATGTAAGTATTTTTCATTCAAATTTTCCACAAAAATTTTCCCTAAGTACTTTATTCTCAAATACTCTTAATCTCCCTCCTTTCCTTCCTTTCCCCCCTCCCTTAAAGTAAGAGTCCATGGTTCGCATCCATATAATATAATTGGTAGAAGAATAATTTTTAAAACATTTTCAGTTTAACGTTTTTTGAAAGGAGTTTGGACGTCTGAGTCCCTCTTATGCATAATAGCACGCATTTCCAAATTGAGCCTATGTTTAATATTTCTTTGTGCATCTCATTCCTATTTGTGATTATTGTTGCTAGGTATCTGAATTCAGCCACTTCCTCAAAATTTCTCTCCTTTGTCATTAGCTGTCCATTTCCGCTCGTCAATACCTACTAAACAAAAAAGGCAAAAGATAATCGGTTGGCAAACAGAGGAGAAAATGGTACATAACTGTTTTGTCATTTATAAAGATTTTTATTTTTACTTACTCAACTAAACATAAAAAAATAATATTTATTTAGGCGTAACAGCGCACGTCGGGTATTAACTAGTTGATAATCATCATCATCAATTGCAGGCATGGATTAAGCCATTGGCCTGTTCCGCTTCAGGATAGAAACTGATCTCTCCATCTCTTTTTAGGTCTTCCTGGGTCTCTTCGCTCTGTGGGTCTGTAGTTCAATAGCTGCAGAGGTAGTCTATTGTTTGGCATTCTAAGAAAGTGTTCATGCTAATTATTTATATATTTTTGATGGTTTCAGTTATTGCTGGTGTGTTGAGAGCTTCATTACGCATGTGATCATAAAGCGTATAACCCGCTAAGGGTCTTAATAACTTCATTTCTGCAGCTACTATCCTATTTAATTTACCTGTAGTAAGAGTCCAGGTTTCAGAACCATAAAGTAGAGTTGGAAGAGCCATTGTTTTATAACATTTTAGAATTGTATCTGGGTGTACTTTTCGGAAAATAATACTTTTTATTGTTCATATAAATTTTTGAAATTTGACCAATTTTATGTTTATGTCTTTACATGTGTCGTAGGAAAGATTGCAGCAAAGATAAGTAAATTTATTAACTTTTCTATTATATTGTTTCCCCCCCCCAAATGCCCCCAGGTTTGTCTTTCGACATTTCTGCTTTCTCTCCTGGCATGGCGTACTTTGTAACCCACTTCTGAGGTTGGGACGCCTGGAAGGCGGGGTTACGTTGCCCCGATGATATGATATGGGTAATGATGCGCCAGGAGAGTCCCTAATCCTAAGCTTAACCTAAGATGAATATAAATGATGATGATTGCGATGGCCATATGATTTCGGGGACCGTTTGGGCCTTAAAGTTTTCCTGACATTTGTCTTACAGGTGAGGGAAACCCCGATAAAACCTCACCCAGAAAAACTGTCCCGACCGGGGATCGAACCCGGGCCCGCTGCGTGACAAGGCAGCAGCCTACCCTGAGACCACAGCGGTGGACTTATATTATATTGTTGTTAATAACAATTTTAGTTCGCATCGGTATTTTCCCTTGAAACGCCATAGTTTTTGTCTTACTCGCCGAAATTTGTAAATTATAATCTTGGGTTATATTTGACAATTTATGTACTGCTCTTTGTAGGTGATCTTCAGAAGTAGCGCTAGTTAATAATAGAATGATGTATTATTAGTAAGGATGCACTTGAATAATAGCTGGTGAACTTAGGCCCATTTTATGACGTCACTAGAACAAGGCCAGTGGATGGGTGCAGGGTGCAGGATGATTTTGGAACAGGGCCAAACAATCCCGGAGGCAAGAGTGACCCACTTTCACTGACAGTCACGAATAATACCAGAAATACCCTACAACCTAATTACACCAGAAATTAAATTGAATTAAAATAACTAGCAGTTAAACAACCGGTTATCATGATCCCTCCAGTGACATTTTACATAGAGAGTAAGTTTCAAATATGTTAATTTTTAGTTCTTCCTCTCCAGTCCAAAAGTTAACTTTGGTTTCCCTCACAACAGCCTTCAATTGCCCTCCATCCTTAGCTTTCGTTTTCCAGTACAAGTTAAAAAAGAAAGTCCCTCCTGCAGGGATTGCGTAAATTAAGTGAATTCCTCAGGAAGTCGAATTTATGGTCTGATTTTGCTGTTTTATGAAAACTATATTTAACTTCAAAAACTAAAATTATGGCTTTTCAGGGCAAAAATTGTGATCAATAATGAAATAGTAGAACAGATAGCACACTTTAACTATCTTGGTTCAGATATAACATATAGCTAATGGCATATACATAATAAATTAAACCGATATCAAATTATGTGTGGCACCATAATAAGAACCCTCCGAAAGACTGGAAGAGAAACTCAGCTCAGTTTTTATAAAATTATGGCTATTCCTGTTCTTTTATATGGATCTGAATCTTGGACACTTATAAAAAAAGATATCTCACACATTCAAGCCACTGAAATTAAATTTTTAAGATCCGTAAAAGGATGTACACGCATGGATAGATTACACAATGAATCAATAAGAAATGAACTGGAGATATTTTCAATAGTTTTTTTTTATATACACTAGACAGGGACAATTTAATATGCCTTGCGTGTATACATTTTATTATTAGTTTTAGTCTTAATTTTAACTAATATTAACTGGTTGTATTATAGATCGTAATATATTAGATATTATCTTTTGATCAAATTTTTACTTAGTGTTTAATATTAGAGTTAATTAAGATTGTTATATTCTGATGTAATATATGTTTGTCCTGGTGAGTGGAAGAGAAGGCCACATGGCCTTAACTCCACCAGGCTAAATAAATAAACCTAAATCTAAATCTAAACTAGAAGAGCACAAATACCAATGGAAAGAACATTTAGACAGAATGGACAATACAAGATTACCCAAAAAGATCAATACCTACAAACCACATGGGAAAAGATCTTTGGGACGGCCAAGGAAACGATGGACTTGAGACCGGAACAGGTCACATTGACCTAATCCTGGAAAGGAAGAAGAAGGAGAAGATGATGAAAGTTATTTTTCTTAAGTTAACCGTTAAATTAGCGAAACGGTCTAAAAAGATGTTCAGTAAAATTTGTTTAGAAGATGGAATTGGGAAGTACTCGAACATCCATCAAATTCACCAAATATGAGGCCGTGTGACTATAACTTATTCTCAAAGATCAAATAATCTCTACAAGGCATTTGATTTCAATCAAGAGTTGATATCCAGACAGCTCTAGATCAATCAATGAAAGAGATATCCAGAAATGGTGCTGCAGATAGAGTGCGTCATATTCCAAGGATTTGGCAACATATAGTTAACTTGACAGGAGACTTTAAATGAAGTTCGTAATGTCAAAAGAAATCTAAATTTTTTTTATGCTGTAACAGTGATGCCATTACCTCTCGAATTCCCTAATATTCTGATTTCCAAGACTTTACACAATTTACTGTCAATTTAAAAAATATTCTTTATGAAACTAGGAAATATCATTAAAGCTAAATAAAAGCGACAGCGCTGAAGGTATTTTGCGAAAAAATGCAGAAATTAATTTTTTTCGCGGCATAAAAGAAATGCGAGAAAGAGTGGTTTTCCAAGTTTATATCTCGTCTTTCAAGTTATTTCTGTATCCACTTCTAAGTATATACAGGGCTTCCAATATAAAACCGGACACGCCTCACGGGGTTTCACCCGTCAGGCAGCGCTCTCTCCTCGTCCGCATTTCACTCTGCCAGCCGCAGAGTGTCCGGTTTTATACTGGAAACCCTATACTTGTTTGCTAATTTCCGCACTTTCTTCCGGTCAAAATCTATTAATATACTTTCCTCAGATCGCCAATCAAATTCTACAACACTAATTATAAGTATTTTTTTAAATGTTTAATTACACTACGCTATAATCTCTTTTATTCTAGCATTTTAAGGCAGTAATCCAACAATGGAGCAACATTGTAACCATTACTTTGTAACCACCTGAAAATAAATAAATTCCCTAATGTCCACCGCTGTGGTCTCGAGGTAGTGTCTGCCTTGTCACGCAGCGGGATGGGTTCGATCCCCGGTCGGGACAGTTTTTCTGGGTGAGGTTTTTATCGGGGTTTTTCCTCACTTGTAAGATAAATGTCAGGAAGACTTTAAGGCCCAAACGGTCCCCGAAATCATATGGCCATCGCAATCATCATCATTCATATATATCTTAGAATAAGCTTAGGATTAGGGACCCTCCTGGCGCAGCACTATCACCATCATCATCACCCATCATATCATCGGGGCAAAGTAACCCCGCCTTCCAGGCGCCCCAACCTCAGAAGTGGGTTACAAGTACGCCATGCCTGGAGAGAACACCAGGAATGTCGAAAGACAACCTGGAGCATTTGCAAAAAATAAATAAATTCCCTGATAGAATTCTGCAAATGATAAAAATGTGAATCAAAGTGTGACAGGAAAACACGTGTAACTTATATAGGCCTATCTTATGCACAACTTGTGCGCATTTATTCTATTATTATTATTAATTATTAATTATTATTATATTATTATTTATTATTATCATTATTTATTATTATTATTATCATTATTATTTATTATTATCATTATCATTGTTATGATTATTATATTATTATCATCATTATCGTCATCATCATCATCATCATCATTATTATTATTATTATTATTATTATTAGAAATGCAGGCCTTAGTTTGCTTGTCATTATTGTTATTATTTTATTGGTATTATTGTAACTTACTAATTATAATTATCATTATTAAATAAATTTATTTTAATGGAAATGGACAGCTAATGAAAAATGAGGGAAATTTTGAGGTAGTGCTGAATTCAAATACCTGGGGACAATAATCACAAATAGGAATGAGATGCACAAAGAAATTAAACATATGCTTAATTCTGGAAATGCGTGCTATTATGCATTGCAGAGACTCTTGATGTCCCAACTCCTTTCAAAAAACGTTAAACTGAAAATATATAAAACTATTATTCTACCAGTTATATTATATGGGTGCGAAACATGGACTCTTACTTTAAGGGAGGAAAGGAGATTACAAGTATTTGAGAATAAAGTACTTAGGAAAATGTTGTACCAAAGAGAGATGAACACACAGGTGAATGGAGACGACTACATAAGAATGAACTACATGGTCTTTATAGGAAGCCAGATATAATAAGAACAGTTAAGTGTCGTAGACTGCGATGGGCAGGAAATGTGGTGCGAATTGGGAATGAAAGACGTGCATGGAAGCTTCTTGTAGGAAAACCAGAGGGAAAACGCCCAGTTGGTAGACCAAGAATGAGGTGGGAGAATAACATTAACTATGATTTCAGGGGATGATTGGAAAAGATTAGCTCAGGATAGGGATGTATGGAGAACTTATGTCCTACGGGTTCGATAGCACCAGTGAATTATAGTTTATTAATATTATCATTACAAGTGTTATTATTAATATTACAATGATAAGACCGAGTATCGCATATTTGCACGAGTAGGGTGTGGTTTAACAATAATCCATTAGCTGCCCCTGCTATCACGTTAAAGGCATCACTATCCGGGTTCATTCCCAGGGCAATGCCCTCTCTTGTTCACTACAATATCTATATTGTTTGTAGACAATAGTTTTAATGATCCTGTGTTCGATCCCGGCCAATAAGACGTGTGTTAGTTTAAAAATAATCGTACTTTCCAGTCAAACTTCTTCATTGAAGCTGTAAGAAACATAACTGTAAGTGCTAGTGCACTCGTTTGTTTTACCGAGAAACAAAATCAAGTCTTATGTTAGTTAGAAATAAACTCCAGGACGCAAACAGGCCCAAAAGATCCTTGGCCTACCAACCGGCTGCTGGCTTCACACCTAAATACGTTAAACCCACAGATGGAAGATCATCCTGAAAGTATAGGGATTACATATGTTCAACATTAGGGGTCCCCAGCTGAGGAAAAACTAATAATAATAATAATAATAATAATAATAATAATAATAATAATAATAATAATAATAATAATAATTCCGATTGAGGGTCTTTCCACTTTTCAGCGGTTGCCCTTTTACCAGCCGGCTGCTGGCCCTTCACATCCACATGTGTCAATCACGGAGGTAGATGATCAACAGCCAGTGTAGGGGTGACATGTGGTTAGCATGTCGAGTCCCCCAGCCGTTATAGCTGGTTCCTCAACCTGGAGCCGCTACTTATTGTAGCTACCCGATTGCCTCACGATGCTGGGTGGGCACCGGTCCCACACTGGCCGAAATACCATGAGAAAATTTCTTCCCCCATGGAGACTCGAACCAGCGCAAGTCCCGCAGCTCTGCGCCAAGGTTTCCTACCTTAACCGCTCGGCTACGGCGCGGGACACATAATAATAATAATAATAATAATAATAATAATAATAATAATAATAATAATAAATCGCCCAGGAAACTTGTCCCAACCGGGAATCAAATCCGGGCCCGCTGCGTACGAGGCATCGACGCTACCCCGAGATAGAGCGGTAAAAAACAGGATAATAATAATAATAATAATAATAATAATAATAATAATAATAATAATAATAATAATGAGGATGATGATGATAATAATAATAATAATAATAATAATAATATTAATATCCATCCATAGTAATTATGCCCGAAGGCCGATCCTTCACTGTAATCATAGCATTTTCATGCTATGCTTTTCAGCTTTACTAGGGAATTATAAGTGTGGTAGGTTCCCGTTACTTTCCAAACCGGTGAAGGATGGTGATGATAATGATAAGGGTGATAATGATGGCCGGATTATTTTTGGGGACCGTTGGAACCTTAGCTTCCTGACATTTGTCTTACAGGTGAGGAAAAAACCCGAAAAAACCTCACCCAGGAGCTTGCCCGACCGGGGATCGAACCTGGGGCCGCTGCTTGACAAGGCAGCGCGCTACCTCGTGACCACAGCGGTGAACTTATCTAGATTTAACGAATTAAATATAAAATGCACAATATATAAAATATATATAAAACATATTAATGACAGAATAAATTTAGTTCCCGAGAAAAATTATTTAACAACAGGTAATTGTATAAGGGTGACATAAAAGCTGTTATTCCTTTTTTATTCATTGTATCATTAATTTAATTTTAATTGTATTTAGTTTCATTGTATTATTAGACATTATTTTCATTATTATTCAATATGACAGATAATTAATTGTTCAATGACTATTATTGTAATTTTTTTTTGTATTCATATGTAACATATGTTTGTCCTGTTTAATATGACTATTATTGTATTTTTTGTATTCATATGTAACATATGTTTGTCCTGTTTAATATGACTATTATTGTAATTTTTTTGTATTCATATGTAACATATGTTTGTCCTGTTTAATATAGCTATTATTGTAATTTTTTTGTATTCATATGTAACATATGTTTGTCCTGTTTAATATGACTGTTATTGTAATTTTTTTGTATTCATATGTAACATATGTTTGTCCTGTTTAATATGACTATTATTGTATTTTTTTGTATTCATATGTAACATATGTTTGTCCTGTTTAATATGACTATTATTGTAATTTTTTTGTATTCATATGTAACATATGTTTGTCCTGTTTAATATGACTATTATTGTAATTTTTTTGTATTCATAAGTAACATATGTTTGTCCTGTTTAATATGACTGTTATTGTAATTTTTTCTGCATTCATATGTAACATATGTTTGTACTGTTTAATATGACTGTTATTGTAATTTTTTTGTATTCATATGTAACATATGTTTGTCCTGTTTAATATGACTGTTATTGTAAAAATTTTTTGTATTCATATGTAACATATGTTTGTCCTGTTTAATATGACTATTATTGTAATTTTTTTTGTATTCATATGTAACATATGTTTGTTCTGTTTAATATGACTATTATTGTAATTTTTTTGTATTCATATGTAACATATGCTTTTCTGGTGAGTGGAAGAGAAGGCCACATGGCCTTAACTCCACCAGGCTAAATAAATCTATTCTATTCTATAAAAGTGTCAAGTGTGCGGCAACCCCTGATATCTTGAGGGAGAGAATTCTAAGAACGGGCAGAGGCTACTGTGAAGTAAATAGAATAAGAGGAAGTGCTATTGAGCAAAAAGGGACTACAAATTCGACTTGCTGAAGAATTCGAATAGTTTTCGCTGTTACTGCAGAGTGGAATTTTTATGTGAATCTATCGAATCTTTTTAGAACGGTGAAGATGAACGCGAGAGAGTTGAATGTAATACAGATGTTTGCATGATTATTATTGAATAGCTAAAAGTAGACCCGCAAACAAAAACTGGTTTTGTAAACAGAGGAAAAAAAAAAATGAAATCTCTTTTAGGAGTATTAACGAGATTGTGAAATCCATAACATTTGATTGTGCCACTTGTTCGGGTAATGATTATACTGACTGTATAATTACCGTAGTATAAATGCTGTAAACAAGGTACAGAGTGATTCATTCGCCAGAGGTTCGTTGTAAAGTGGACCATCTTCATTTGTTAACAATTTCCTAAATATAGTGTGATTATAAAGTGACAGTAAATTTCATCAATGATGATTGATAATTTATGGATGTGAAACTCGGACTCCAACGAAAAAACAGATAGAATACAGAAGGCGGAGATGAGGTTCCTCAGGCAAGTTAAATGATGTACAAAACTTGATAGAATTAGAAATGAAGATATAAGATAATTAAAAGTGCAGTCTTTATTGAATAAAGTCCCGAGTTATTCTACCAGTTATATTATATGGATGCGAAACATGGACACTTAATTTGAGGGAGGAAAGGAGATTACGAATTTTTGAGAATAAAGTTCTTAGGAAAAATGTTGGACCAAAGAGAGATGAACAGACAGGTTAATGGAGAAGACTACATAACAGTGAACTACATGGTCTTTATAGCAGATGATAATGTAAGGTCAGGTCAGCTTGAGGCTTGTAAAAGTACCTATAAGGTGAGAGGTTAAACTACGATGGAGAAGAGGATACAATTATTTAATACTAGCTAATACCCGGCGTGCACTGCTACGCCTAATAGATTAAATGTGTTTTTATGATTAGTTGAATAAGTAAAAAGAAAAAATAAATTAATATCGTAATTATCATCAGCCATTTGTTGACCTGTTTTGTCCTCAAGAGAAACCCCATCCAAAAGTCTTTTGAGTGGACGTCCTGGTCTTCTTCTTCCTGCAGGTTGATATCTTAACATTTGTTTGGGTATTCTGTGATCTTCCATTCGATGAACATGTTGCATCCATCTTGACTTATAATCAGAAATTTTGTTTTCTAAAGGTTCAATGTGTACTTCTTCTAAGATGTCTTCATTTTTTTTTTGTGATCTAGTAGTGTGTATCCTGCAGTCCTCCGAAATTAATAATATATAATATTGACTCTGTATAATATCGTAATTATTTTAAGATACCCCGTGCTGATTACCCAGCGTTGCCCGGGAATCTACTTATCCCGATCTTCTTGGCATCAATGAGCTCAAAGACAAAGATGATTATTGCGAGTTATAACTGTGAACGACATGGTCTTTACAGGAAGCCACATATAATAAGAGCAGTTAAATCTCGTAGACTGCGATGGGCAGATCATGTGGCACGAATGGGGGAATGAAAGACGTGTATGGAAACTTCTAGTAGGAAAACCAGAAGGAAAACGCCCAGTTGGTAGACCAAGAATAAGGTGGGAGAATAACATTAACTATGATTTGAGAGAAGTAGATTATACAGGAAATGATTGGAAAACATTAGCTGAGGATAGGGATGTATGGAGAGCTTATGTCCGCACGGCCATGACCTACAGGTTCGATAGTGCCAGTGAGTTAGTTAGTTAGTTATAGACAAAAGTGGATAGATCACATGAATGGAATGAATAAGAAGAGATATCCACTGCTAAGAAGAAGAAATAACACTGAGCAACAAAAAATAAACTTTTTTTTTGTCTCAGAAAGAAAAATATGATTCTGATAGTATTTTTTCTCCTGAATTCAAATATGATATCGGTTTTTCTCCATCACGCAAGGTTTCCGAGAGACAGGCATTTATAATTTCAAACACTTTAATATTTTCTACATTCGTAACTACACAATATTCGAACATTCGGACTCCCCTAGAAAGTAAGAATTGACAATTTTCTGCTATTTCGCCTGTGGAGCATCCCTCTTGATCAGCGGTACTCATTACGCGGCCCGCGGGCCGCATGCGGCCTTCGAAGATATTTATTAAGGCTCTTAGAATAATTTTACCTTCATTGCATTACATTTAAATTTTAAATTCTAAGTATAAAATAATATTATCTTTATTGAAATTCTACAAAACTTTGGATATCCCTGTGTCAACATATATTGTTTCTTATATTTGGCTCTCTTGTAATTTCTAGTGAGTACCACTGCTCTTGATGGTCCAACAATAATCGGCCAGCATATTAGGATTCCATTTGTCTTGATATCTCTTATCCATAGCTGAAATCTCCTGAGTTAGCTCGTTTGGCTTTATTTTACAATGGACAAATGGACGAAAAAAGTTTATTAAAAAATAATTATTTAAATCCATTAATTGAAATTGAAATAAAAAAATTGTGGGTGATGGAGAAATTCCGAATACATATTTGAAAACACGAAAAAAACTGCATTAAGTACAACTATTTGTACTCATGAGACAAAAATCATGTTGACCATTATTATTATTATTATTATTACTATTATTAATAATAAAATAAATTGTTATAAAAACACTATTCTATAATGAACACTCAAATCTTATGAGAAAACAAAAGTACTCACACAAAACTAGTAGATAAAACAATTCAACGTGTAATAACTATAATGTTTTCAAAACTGAGTATAGTTGCTACTTATTGTAGCTACCCAAATGCCTCACGATGCTGCTTGTGCACCGGTCCCATACTGGCCGAAATTCCATGAGAAAATGTATTCCTCCATCGAGACCCGAATCAACACAAGTCCCGTAGTTCTGCGCCAAGGCTTCTTGCCTTAACCACTCGGCTACGATGGCCCACTATATATTTCGGAACGCCCTATATGTCATATAAAAACAGAAAGAGCAGGACAAAAATACATTGAATAATTTTCGATGAATCATTGGTTGGTGGTGAAATGCTTTACGCCGTCAAGGCCGTATCGAAATCCGAAAGAAAAATCTCTTATTTACAGATACGCTCTATTTACTTGAACTAATACATTCGGAGATCCTTTACAACAGGCGTGTCCAACCTTTTTTTGTAAAGGGCCACTGTCATTGAGGTGAATTGATTTGCGGGCCACATGATCCAATTTGTTATCGTATTGAATATCCATCCATAGTAATTCTGCCCGAAGGCAGGTCTTCCACTGCAATCATAGCATTTTCATGCTATGCTTGCAGCTTTACTAGGGAATTGTAGGTATGGTAGCTTCCCGTTGCTTTCCACACCGGTGAAGAATGATGATGTGATAATGATAAGGATGATGATGATGGTGGCCATATGATTTCGGGGACCGTTTGGACCTTAAAGTTTTCCTGACATTTGTCTTACAGGTGAGGAAAACCCCCGATAAAAACCTCACCCAGAAAAACTCCCCGACCGGAGATCGAACCCGAGTCCGCTGCGTGACAAGGCAGCACGCTACCTCGAGACCACAGCGGTGAACGTATTGAATATGATGTAAGATAAAACAATATTAATTTAAATATAAAATAACTAATATCCATCCATAGTAATTCTGCCCGAGAGCAGGTCTTTCACTGCAATCATAGAATATCATGCTATGCTTGCAGCTTTACTAGGCAATTGTAGCTGTGGTAGCTTCCCGTTGCTTTCCGCACCAGTGAAGGATGATGATGATGATGATAAGGATGATGATGATGGCCATATGATTTCGGGGGCCGTTTGGGCCTTAAAGTTTTCCTGACATTTGTCTTACAGGTGAGGAAAAACCCCGATAAAAACCTCACCCAGAAAAACTGCCCCGACCGGGGATCGAACCCGAGCCCGCTGCGTGACAAGGCAGCACGCTACCTCGAGGCCACAGCGGTGGACCATAGCTAATATATTGTGATGTTATTTTTATTTAAATATTAATCATATATTAGTTAAATTATTTTTAAAATTAAATATATATTAACATATTCTTATATAGTTATAAAACTTAATCTAATTATTAATCTAAATTGAACGATATTTGGGTTGCCGCTACACTTAGAAGCCATAATTAACACTTATAAAACTCACAGAATTAATTATATTCTTCAATCCTCTCACTGACACTGACACTACAATATAAGTGAACAACCGCAAACTGCTAACTTGAAATGAACAAAATGTAACGATAATAAAACATCTGGCCTTTGAAAGTAGTCAGAAATGCACTGAGACTTCAAAGCAATGCGCGGTAGGTAGGATCATAAATAAAAATGTGGGCTGAGTGTTTCTTAAAACGGATGTGATTTATCCATGTTTTGAGAAAGGGGATGAGTAGGATGAACTTTCGCAAATACATGTGTTGGAAACAGAAAAAAATGATTTATCTTTCAAGTTTATCATATAACAAATAGAATTACTTATTTCATAAATTATATTAGACTATAAATTACAAATAAATATCTCTGCGAGCCAAATGTGATGTGATAGAGCTAATATCATTGCTGGCCGCATGCGATGGGATCGAGGGCCGCAGGTTGGATATAACTGCTTTACAATCATTGATCAGATAAACGCCTTGTTAATGATCAGAGATGGGATTTTTTACGTCATATTTTAAATTAGGTACCCTGTACACTGCTAACTTTCACATAAATCTTCGTGAGTCGTGAATTTATCGATCATTTGGAAATCACTCGTGGCATTACTTATGAAAAAGAAAAATACAATACTTGGTTCACTATTGCTGTGAAGAAGTATTGATATTTTGTACCCAAATTTACACATAACTAGGATTTTCAATGTTTTTTTAACTTGGTCCACTTTTGCTCTGAACCCATATAGACACACACACACACACACACACTTCCAAAATTGGCATTCCAATATACCCCAACTGGACATAGGGACCAAGGAAGACCAAAACATCGGTGGAAAGATCAAGACCATCTTCGCTAGGTTTTTACCGTACAGGCCACATGGCCTAAAACGTATTTGTTCATGATGATGGATGATGATTATATATATATATATATATATATATATATATATATACTCCCTAAATAGTTCTAACTATGTTTGATTTACCATAACAACAAAACATCACGTTTATACTATTTTATATTTTCTATCACATTTGTGTAGTATTTTACATTCACCTGTCTGTCCGCCTCTTTTTGAACCAAAAATTTTGCAAAAAAAAAGTTCTCAAATACTCGTAATTCTTCCTTTTCTCTTATAGGCCTAGTAAGATGTCATTCTTAGCATTCATATAATATAACTGGAAGGATGGCAGCCCCATCACTGGTCTTGCCTTCCTTTGGCCAGCAACCAATCGAAGGGACTATTATTATGCTTTCAAGTCTTATACGAGAATTTCCCGGAAGGATCCCTGAAAGAATGAGTTCAAATCGGATCCCCAAAGCTGTTTATAATTATATACAAAGAGGACGAAGATCACTGCGCCGTCCTATGAAACGCTGGAGGGAAAATTTTCTATAGGATCGTAACATGCCTTGGCCTAATACTTGGAAGGAAGAAGAAGAAGAAGAAGAAGAAGAAGAATAGCCGTTTTGCATATTTTTAGTCTATTATCAGTTCAAGGAGTAAGCGCAGTTGTTGGCGGAGGGCACTGCAGTCGTGTTTATGCAGGAATAGAACACGTGACACTGCTATCTATGAGTGCAAAGGGGAACGGGACGTGGGACGCTGACAGTGAACACTGCCTTAGATGACGTCACGTGTAGCAACAAAGAGAGCTTCGCAATTCTTCCGCCTGCAGAGATATTTTGAACGACTAATACCCAGTAATATAATGTACGGTTTAAAACTATAATATAGTTACCTTGTAGGTCCGTCTCCTCAACTTAAGTTCTTTTAAAACTCTGAACTTAAGTTGAGGAGACGGACTGTTATGAATACATAGTCTTTATATATAGATTTTTTATTGTTTCATAGATTATTTTAATTATTTAAGCAAAGTCTTTTGAAATAGACTTTAGATATTCAAAGTCTGTTGAGATAGAGTTTAGACATGATATAGTTCAGAGCAAAGTTTTGCTTAAGCTAACTGTAAACATCCCTACATTTAGTTCATTGGAATGTTAGTTGGTACAGTTAGGTTGACTTGAGGTCATTTTTGAGTATATAACACTTGAGAAGTGAGGGTCTCGTGTCTGTCTGTGTGTGTAAACGGCTGAAGGGTAAGTCACCGACCATTTTTCTTAATAATGTAGTCCATTTCGTTTAAATTTTGAATCAAGTACCATTAACATTTTTGAAACTATATTTTAAAAAAGGGATTTCTTAGGCTTAAAGGGCCCTCGGGACTTGGAAAATCTGGTAGCGTTTATCTAGCCGAGCGTTAGTATGAGGATGTACAGTATACATGTTTTGAAATAAACAACTGGAGTCTTAATTTAAACTATTTTATTTCTAAACTATAAATAATTATAAACCCTTAGTATTCTAGCCCTAAATCTAATCTATGCCTATATTAAAACTACAGTACTTTCTTGGGGGGGGGGTTGAGAAGAGGGAGTTGTGGAATTTATAAATTAACTTAATCTACATGATTAAAAAAAAATGTTATATCCCTTTTTGAAAATTTAGTATTAAAACAGTCTACATTGTTAGGATTCTACTATCCCTTGAAAGCATGTATCAAAATAGTTAAGGTAATTGATTCTGTTTACAAAAAAGTTAAGGACTATATATTAAGAAAAATGGTCGGTGACTTATCCTTCAGCCGTTTACACACACAGACAGACACGAGACCCTCACTTCTCAAGTGTTATATAATCAAAAATGTATTCATAACACGGACCTACAAGGTAACTATATTATAGTTTTTAACCGTACATTATATTACTGTGAACTAATACCTCAACGGAAAATCACCATGAATTTTACTAGTATCGACTAATACCCAACTGAACAAATCCGGGTCTTTATAATATCTACGGAAAGGGCATTAGAAAAACATGACGTTTGCATTGGTAATTGCTGTAAGTGTTACAATGGGAATATTGAAAGGGTCTCAACAAGAAAAAGAGAAAAAAAAAGTTACAGTTGGCCGATCAGGGAGGCGGTGAAAATGAAACAAATGAATGGTTGCATAGTGCTATGCAATAGTACAGTTGTGTTATTGACACAACAAGCTGGCGGAACTAACACTTCATTTTGTTTTTGAGATAATTAAATCATTTTCGGACTTAAATACAGTTTCCACGCTTCAGATACGCACTTCATGCTTCAAAGCTCCACAACTTCCTCTACCTAACCAGTAGGTTCATGGCCACGCAGACATAAGCTCTCCATACATCCCTATCCTGAGCTGTTTACCAATCATCCCTTGTACAATCTACTTCCTCAAATCAAGGTTAATTTTATTCTCCCAACTCATTTTTGGTCTACCAACTGGGCGTTTTCTCGCTGGTTTTTCTGCAAGAAGCTTCCATACCCTTCTTTCATTCCCAAAGCATCAGAAACATGATTTATGCTTCAAAGCACCAGAACTTCCTCTAACTAGCCCACTGGTAGTATCGAAACCGTAGATTCATGGCCGCACGTACATAAGCTCTCTATACATCTCTATTCTTAGCTAATGTTTACCAATCATCCCCTGTATAATCTACTTCCCTCAAATTGTGGTTAATGTTATTCTCCCACCTTATTCTTGGTCTACCAACTGGGTGTTTTCTCGCTGGTTTTCCTACAAGAAGCTTCCATGCCTCTCTTTCATTCGCCATTCGTGCCATATGTCCTGCCCATTGCAGTAGTTTTGATATTATTATTATTATTATTATTATTATTATTATTATTATTATTATTATTATTATTATTATTATTATTTCCGTATGGTGGGATAAGCATATTGGGAAAGACACAAATAAATATATTGGTAAAACATTGGTGGAATCTGTTGCAATGTATGGAAGTGCGGTATGGACAATCAATAAGTACTACAAGAATAGACTAATAGCTCTAGAAATTGATTATTTGCGCAGAAGTGCCAGGAAGTCAAAAGTAGAACATGTCATAAATATGGAAATTAGAAATATAATGGAAGCAGAAGAAAGCATAATTGAAAGAATTGAGGAGAAGGAATTAAAGTGGTTAGGACATGTTTTAAGAATGGAAGATGAGCGATGGCCAAAGCAACTATATCAATGGCATCCGACCAGAAGGAGGAAGAGAGGGAGACCGAAGTTAACATGGAAGGAAAACATGAAGACAGTAATGCAAGCAAGAGGGCTAAGCATTGAAGATGTCCAAGATCGTAGGCTTTGGAGGTTTGGCACGGGAAGACGGCAGCAGCTGTAAACACCCGGAAGATAGATAGATAGGTAGATTATTATTATTATTACTATTATTATTATTATTATTATTATTATTATTATTATTATTATATATGCGAAACATGGACTCTTACTTTAATGGAGGACAGGAAATTGCGAGTACTTGAGAATAAGGTTCTTATGGAAAATGTTTGGACCAAAGAGAGATGAACAGACAGGTGAATGGAGGAGACTACATAACAGTGAACTAAATTGTCTTTATAGGAAGCCAGATATAATAATAATTAAGTCTCGTAGATTGCGATGGGCAGAACATGTGGCACGAATGGGGAATGAAAGACGCACATGGAAGCTTCTTGTAGGAAAACCAGAGAGAAAACGCCCAGTTCGTAGACCAAGAATGAGGTGGGAGAATAACATTAACTGTGATTTGAGGGAAGTATATTATACAGGGAATGTTTATACAGAATAGGGATGTATGGAGAGCTTATGTCCGCGCGGCCATGAACCTACGGGTTCGATGGTTCCAGTGAGTTAGTTAGTTATATTTGTCTCTGAGTAATGTAGATGCCTTGTACCCAGCGGGTCGAGGTTCGATTCCCGATAGAAAATAAGTTTATTGGGTGAAGTTTTCTTCGGCGTTTTTCCCCGCCTGTAAGACAAATTTCGTAAAAATGTACGGCAAAAATTGTCTCTGAACGTCTTCTGATCCTTATCGTATTCGTGTTGTTTAGTATGCGAAAGGGGCCTGCTGTCAAGCCTAGAACTATCCCGGCCCACAGCGGGGGCATGTGCCGCTGTTGGCGTGACGGTGGGAGACTAGGGGATCGTGCCCTCCTATCTCCTGGTTCATTGAACCTGAGACCATCTGTGGGGGCACCATGGGAGATGAGCTCCCTGGATGCCTACATTGCTCAGTGGGCTGCCTCACAGCAGCTACGCGACTAGGCCTAGTCTTGCGAACGGGCTGGATGGGACAATACCGGGCGTAATGCTGGGAATTACCACCAGGTCAATAAGCTCGGGAAAGGAGGAAGCGCGGTCTTTGGCGTGGGACTTAGCGCCGACTCTGGAACCGAGTGACCCAAGGACAATCTGTGAGGTCGTCAGGAGTTGAGCGACCTGACGTACTAATGCTCAGGCTGGACCCACTTCAGCAACCAAACACGTCCCCAGCTGGTGCACTGGGGAAAAGATCGGTGGATCTGCTAGCAGTCCTCCCGGTTAAGTCCAAGGGACTCGTGAACCATTAGTGGGGTCGGCAAGAGTTGAGCGCCTTGTCGTACTAGTTGCTCATCTGTTGGAGCTTGCGAGCTCCGTGCTGACCCACAACAGCTGCAGAAGGCGTCCCTGGGGGCACACCAGGGCTCGGCTCGGACCAGTCCAGAGGGGAGCTACTGTACTGGTTCCTGGCTTGGCCTACGGGCCCGTCGACACACTGTGGGGTCGCCAGGAGATGAGCACCTGGATGTACTAAAAGTCTCACACTGTTGGGCTTGTAGCCCTAGCCGGTCTCACAACGGCTGCAGGACACGTCCCTGGAGGCAGAACAGGGGAATGGTCGGTGGATCTGCGACAGCAGTCCTCCCGGCTAGGCTCATGGAGCCCGTGGACCAACTGTGGGGTCGTCAGGATTGAGCGACCTGATGTACTATGTAGCTCAGCAATTGCCCGAACTGCAAACTCCAACACTCTCTCCCTGGGGTGTTGGTTTAAGGACCGTGAACTTTAACGTGGACGCGAACATAGGATAGGGAGGACTAGAACTAGAACTTGGGAGTATGGTCAGGACGACCGAGGTATCCCAAGGGGTGGACGGCTGGGCCTAGATGTTGTTTAGTGGGTATGAATGAGTGAATGGCCTCGTCTTAAATATTCGTGTTGCCACGGAGGTGGCACTAAAGTGATCAGTTATTCGGGGAGACGATCCAAAAAAAAAAGAGAGGCGGGAGAATAACAATAACGATGATATAAAGAGGGTAAATTGTACAGGGGATTGGAAAGCACATACATTCATTTATTTAATGAATTAAATCGTATGCATGCAGTTTCGTTGTAAGGAAAATGAGATTGCGGACGCTTTAGTGCGCCTAAATTTCAAATTTTGGATTCATGTAGACCTCCACTTCTAATGATACGCTTTTGGAATAGATATTTCCTTTCACAATTAAATCGTATGCAGAAAAAGTTTCGTCGGTAGAAAAAAAAAATGAGTCCTCTATAACATCAACACTTTTGAAATTCATATTAAAGCACCGTTGAGGTTATGTAATAAGATGTTAAATATAAAACCGGTACCTGGTAAGTCAGTCGTCCTCAACTAAAATATTAAACTTCATCAAGTTATTCCAATATGGAGGCCTTTCAAAAACAATGTTTCATCTTCTGCATTTTAACTGGTAGCAGAAGATGAAACATTGTTTTTGAAAGGCCTCCATATTGGAATAATTTGATGAAATTTAATAATTTTAGTTGAGGACGACTGAGTTATAATTAACATCCTATATAATATTTTGAAAATATTCCCACTACATGTGAAAAGAATGCCTACAGAAAGAATCCCTCAGCTGTTATTAAAGTACACACCAATAGGACATAGAAGTGTTTGGACGCCCATTTACTAGATGGGAAGATTCATTAAATCCCAGTTAATGTGAAAACAGGTCAAAAGGCCTAATTTCATGAAGTAGTAGAAGAAGGAGAAGTATTCCCGCCAGAGTATCGATCTCTGACAATGTTGTTGCCACTATAAGCAACTGTGAAAAAACAAATAAATAAATACATTACATTAAAATAAATAATGGTAATAAAAATGTGTATTATAAAAATGTTAATTTTTAATTAATCACATTATATGTCAAATTAACTGGTTTGTTTGCATAATTCCCAACTCGTAATGGTAAATGTAATAAAAGTCCCTAACTTTACGAAAATTCGTTCAGTTTGCGGATTCACCTAGGTTAGAGTAATTGAAGTAGGTCAGGTTAGCTTTTAGGTTTCTTACATTTTAAATGTATTGTACAAGTTCAATAAAATTGTATTATAACCATTTATTTGACTTTTTTAATTGTAAAATATAAAATATTGTAATTTGTGGTCTCTTACGCCATAGCGTCCAACGAAAAAAAATATTTTTCTGAGTAGTAACTACTAAAAAAAAACTGCACTCTATTCTACTGGCCCAATCAGCCATGATATTTATCACATTTACCACTACGAGTTGGGAATTATGCAAACAAACAGGTCAATTTGATAAATTTTAAAAAATTATCATATTTACCGGAATCATTGGTGATTATGCATAATTACCGGTTATTATATATAATCACCAGTTTATCACTTTTACTGTAACATATATATTATATAGATATCAGACGTCCTCCGAAGAGATGGTCTCAGATCTATGGAACAGGCAATCAATGTCTAAACAGGAAGTGAAGAAGAAGTCATATATTGCAATCCTGTCCACTGCTGTGGTCTCGAGGTAGCGTGCTGCCTTGCAATGCAGCAGGCCCGAGTTTAATAATATAATAATAATAATAATAATAATAATAATAATAATAATAATAATAATAATAATAATAATATTTTTATGCTATGCTTTGCAGCTTTACTAGGGAATAATAGGAGTGGTAGCTTTCCGTTGCTTTCCACACCGGTGATGGATGATGATGATGATGGCCGGATGACTTTCGGGGGCCGTTGGACCCTAAGCTTCCTGACATCTGTTTTACAGGTGAGGAAAAACCCCGAAAAAAACCTCACCGTGCAGCCTGTCCCGTCCGGGAATCGAACCCGGGCCCGCTGCGTGACGAGGCAGCACGCTATCTCTAGACCACAGCGGTGGGCCAATAATAATAATAATAATAATAATAATAATAATAATAATAATAATAATAATAATAATAATGTTTTATTTATTCCCAGTTGGTATAAGTTTTCTGGGTGAGGTTTTTTCGGGGTTTTTCCTCACCTTAAGACAAATTCAGGAAACTTTAAGGTCCAAACGGCCCCCGAACACCATCTGATCATCATTATCATTACCACATTCGCCTCATTGGATTAAGTTTAGTTTAGGTCTCTTCCTGGCGCATCTTACCATCATCATCACATTTTATATCATCAGGACCCCAGAAGCGGGGAACAAGTACGACATTGCAGGAGAGAATGCCGGAAACATAGTTGACAACCTGATGGCAGTGATTAAAAAAAACTGTAATCCTTAACCGGGGAAACATTTGTTTTCTCAGTACACTCCATATTCGGAATCAGACACATCCTAAAAGTATGTTACTATTGTCCATAACATATGACGAATATTGAATTGCCTCACGCACTTAAAGGCGTGCGCAAAAAACCCGCACGCATGATCATATCGCGATGAGTTGAACAGTTTTATTTCCTGTATGTGTCATTCCTATCGATACCTCTAAATCGTGACCTCACCTTGTTCATGACCTCGTCATGAGTCATGCTGATCCTTGGACCTCATTTTTTTTTGTTAGAAATGTTATACGCAATAAGATTGTTGGTTTATATTGAAACTACTGTAAGTGGTGATATAACAATTAAATTAGTTGATTTCAGTTGTTTTTATTATTATAAGTAAATAATTATTGCATTTGTTTTTCTCCACTTTATAGTTAAAGTGATCTTGATCAAAACAAAACCATGTGACCTGCTCGCTTTTCATTGGTTATGGACACCAACGTACGTTGTAGAAGCAGTAAGTAGTTGAAAAAGTAGTTCATCATCATCATCATCATCATGATCATCACTCCAGGGATTAGGCAATTGCCCGTTCCGACTTCATAATGCATCAGCCCAACGTCTTCTAGGTCTTCCAACATCACCTCTTGCTTTGTGATAATTTCTTGCTAACAATGGATATCTCTCCTTACTCATTCCATCCATGTTATCAATCCATTTCTGTCTGTAATTCGTGACTTTATCCAATAAAGGTTGTACTTTCAATTATTCTCTTATATCCTCATTTTTTTATTCTATCAAGTCTTGTACATCCTTTTACTTGTCTTAGGAACCTCATCTCCGCCGTCTGTATTCTATCCTTCTGTTTTTTCACTGGAGCCCAAGTTTCACATCCATACGATATTGTGGGAACCGCCATAACATTATACATTTTTATCTTGGTTTCTTTTCTAATTTTATTTTTGAATGTTCTCTGTATTGTTCCACACACCGTCTGAAATTTATTTATTTTGAAGTCAATATCTCTTTCCACATTGTAGCCAACATCACAGCCCAAATATTTGAAACTAGACACCTGTTCTATACTTTGATTTTCTAAAATAATTTTGGATCTCACTGGATCTCTTCCAATGCATGCATGCATTAAATGAAAAAGTAGTTTCCCTTCATTAAATTAAAAATATGTCCTCTGAATACAATTTTTATTCTTCGTCAATAAAAATAATGATATTGAAAAACATAGCAAATTTTACAAAATATACCTTATCAGTAACTACAACTTAAAATAGTTCATTGCATATGGATGATGCATTTGAGTCATGCTTCAGTCGATTCTGATGCAACAAAACGGCTGAAACTGTTGAGTCTTCTGTTGCTGGGTCGCCATCTAAATTTTTAAAATACATCTTCTTCTTCTTAAACTTAATTTGTAGGATTTTCATCCTGTTTATTTCCAAAATCACTCCTCGGAGGAAGACATCCAATACGTCTTTTAAAATAAAAGTCTGGCAAACCTCTGACTAGTGGTAAAAAAAACAGTTATTTTAAATTTATTTCACAAGTTCAGTGAAAAATCTTACCAGCTTTCTTGTAATCTACCCCATTCAACTAACACATGTCTTATATACTTCACACGTGCTCCCTGTCAATGTGACAGTAATTGTGGCGCGAATGGCGGAATGATACAATTGGCGTTTGTTTATTTAGGATCACTCTAAGAGCGGATAGGTTGTAGAGCTTTTGAGAACAGTGTGCAAGCGGTATGCTCTATACGACCTTCTTTGCTTGCACGGTTAGTTAAAATAAAAAAAAAATGTTTGGAACTTAGAACATTTGTTCGCGTCATATGTTGCAAAGTATTTCCCTATCTTTAAACTCTTCTTGTAGCCCTTATGTCTCTCAACGACAATCAAGCATTCTCCCCCTACAGGGGAGAAATTCAATCATACTAATTTAGTTACATTTTCATTAAAATCAATATAGCTGCCACGTATTCATGCTACGTATGTAGTTAAATATCATAGAAAAATATATTGAAGTAATCTGTATGGATGTATGAATCAGAATGTTGGACGATCACTAAAAGACAAGAACAAAGATTGGAAGCAGCTGAGATGAGATTTTTAAGAAATATAGCAGGATATACTCTGTTGGATAAGAAAAGAAATGAAGATATAAGAAAGGAACTAAATATTTTCAAACTTACAGACCGAATAATTAAATATAGGAACGACTGGAAAGAACATATTGATAGAATGCCAGAAGAAAGATTTCCAAAATTATAAACCACACGGAAGGAGAAATGTTGGACGCCCACACAGAAGATGGTCTGAACAATTTTAAAAAATCTAGCTTTCATGGAACCAGAACGAGCCAACAGGCTTAATCCTTGGATGATGATGATGATGATGATGTATTCATGCTACGTATGTAGTTAAATATCATACAAAAATATATTTAAATATTCTTTAGATCATCATCATCAACAACAACAAGGATTAAGCCCAATGGCCTGTTCCGATCTCATTATAGGTCGAATTGGTCCTTCCATCTCTTCAATGGTCTTCCCAACATTCATCTCCCTTTTGGTTTATAATTATACATTCTTCTTGGTATGAGCTGTTCATTTATTTGTAATACGTGCTGAATGTAAGCATTTTGATAATATTTTATTCTTTCACAGAGATTAAATATGTTAAGTTCTGTTCTTATATCTTCGTTTTTTCTTTTTATCGGTCCTTTGGTATCCTGCTATTGCTCTCAACATCTTCATTTCAGCAGCCTCTATTTGTTTACAATCTGCCTTTGTTAGTGTCCAGGTTTCACATCCATAGATAAGAGATGGAACTGCCAATTCTTTAGAAAAAAATGTAAAAAATATCATTGTAAATGGTGAGAAATAATTTGGAAATACGAAATCATAAGAATAAATCTGACAGAAGTTTATGAAGGAATTAAAAAAGTCGCGTTACAGATTGTAAAGTTTAGCCGAAGATAGAATGTAGTGAAGAGGTTTCATGATCACACTGTACTCTCTTGCCACTGTTTATGGGAACCAATGTAAACACTTTAATACGTTGACATTTAACGTAAATAAATAAGACTCCGTCACGCAAAAAAAGTGTTCAAACTAAGCGTTCGTCATCAATTCGAATGATCCAAATTTTCTGGTTTGCGAAATATACATTTATTTTGTTAATTAAATCGTATATATCCAGTTACGTTGCGAGAAAAACAAATATGTAGGTCTAGGTAGCTAGATCGATTTTTAAATAATTACGGCTTTTCAATAAACCCCCACTCCCAAAGGTCATAATTCGTTGATTTTAGGAGAACAGCTTTATCATTTATTTTCAATGGCTTATGTGAGTTTCGTTCAGAAAAATCTAAAATTTCTGTTTTATTTAGAGAATTTGGAAATCAAGAGTGGCATTTGTTAGGACTCTTTAACGAATAAAATTAAGCTGTTTACTCACAAATCATTATTTAAATATAGTTTTTTTAAATATTTATATATTTAATGTAAACGGCGATGTTTGAAAACAATTGTGAAACGATTGGTACGCTTCATTTGCTTCTTTTGTTCTCACTCCAACCAGATCATATTATTTATTGCCAAAGGAACGCAATATTGTAAGAATGCACTCTAGTGGAGAAAAAATGAAACACATCAAACTGTATATTAATTAATTTCTGATGTCCTATGATGTAAATATGTCAATTATATTTTTCTGGGCAAAATGCATTTAAGAAAGTGCAAAGAGTGGTTTCTTTTTTTGGTGGTATAATCAATTGCTAGAAATGTTTTTATATTAACTCCCGCATGCGCTATATATACAACCCGGTAGCCGTATTTCTTAGAGAGTCAGTCACTGCAAAATAATGCTATGACCTATTGAGAATTTTAAAAAGGAGATGCATCCTTTATTATGACTATTTAACTCATCCCCCAAATGGGAGTCAATGACCAATCACGTTACAATGATTTTTTTTTATTTACAACCAATCATAGTTGTGTTTCATCTCGCTCTTTATCGGTTTCTCTTTATCAGCTCCTGCTTTTGTGATAAAGAAAGCTCCTCCTTTTTAATGTTCTGAACAGGTCAAAGCATTATTTTTCTCCAACAAATACATTGAATATAGCAAATAATGAAAATATTCCTTGATTTTACTGAGTAGTTTACTAAAAAAATAAATTAATAACCCGTAATGTTGATTATGATATATAGTTTGATGTGTTTCATTATTTCTCCACTTGGGTGCACTCTTACAATATTGTGATCTTATTTGGCAATAAATAATATGATCAAGGTGCAGTGAATAAACATAACCTCACATTTCTGATTTGTTTTCAAACATCGCCGTTTACATCAAATTATAAATATTTTAAAATAACTATAGTTAAACAATGATTTGTGAGTAAACAGCTTAATTTTATTCGTTAAATAGTCCTAACAAATGCCACTCTTGATTTCCATATTCTCTCGATAATTTGGAAATCACTCGTGGCATTACTTATGATAAACTTTACTTGGTAAATTCTAGGCGAAACACGACTGTGATTGGCTGTAAATAAAAAATCATTGTAACGTGATTGGTAATTGACTCCCATTTGGGGCATGAGTTAAATAATCTAAAGTTTAAAATATCTCTTCCGACAGGTCACTATAAGGCCCATTTTATATATAAAAATTCAGTCTGAGTATGTTTGTGTTCGCAAAACTTGAAAAGTAGTCGGTCCATTATTGCGAAAATTTGTACATACAGGTTTCCAGGTATGGAAAGTCATTGTGTGGTCGTTATATATTATTCTCTAAAACGATTTGGTGTAGGAGTTCACCTGAAATGAAAATTTAAAAATCCTCTAACGGCCACAATTTTCGATATTTCACATCGGAACTCAGTATATCCCTTTAAAATAAACCGAGGTAAATAGTTTCAAAAAATCAGCTAAATCCGACCATTAGAACTAGGGGTTTAACTGAAATTCGAAATTGGAAAAAATACTAGCAACCGCCATGTTTGATTTGTCGTAGTGTAGGCCTATACCATATGATTAGTTACTTACTTACTCACTGGCACTATCGAACCCGTAGGTTCATGACCGTGCGGACATAAGCTCTCCATATATCCCTATCCTGAGCTAATGTTTTCCACGTTCCTAGGAACATGTCCCTGTGTTTGAGCCTTTGGCATGGGTTCCTTGAAGTAGTCCCCGCCTGGAGAACCGAATGGAGGACTATTTGACCTCCGGAAAATTTTACCCCAGTTTCTTGACGGTTCTATTTTTACGGTGCAAGATCGTCAGTCTTTCGACCAAGGTACTTTTTTCGTCTGGCTTATCACCTTATAACCGTTAATTAATTAATTAATTTATTTATTATTATTTACATACAGATTTTCAATGATTACACATCTTTATGCCTAACATTTTATTTCCCTTCTCCACTCGTCACTATTCACCCACTCCATGCCCTCCACTCCCCTTGTTCTCATTCCAATTATATTTCTTACATCGAGTTTCGAGGCCTTCTTTTCTTTCACCATCCCAATGTTTTTCTGGTTAACCTTTCTTCTTGCATTCGTCGTTCAAGCCCATACCAATTTAATTACTTGTATCTTATATAATCTACTATATATTTTTTTCTCTGATATAAAGCAGAATTTTAATATCATATAATGCATATAAAAGTTAAAATTAATAATTTTGTATTTTAAAATTATTTTAATATTTAAATATAACTTAAATAAATAATAACATCTAAATGATTCATTGTTAGTTATTGTTGAATAAAAATGTCTCAGTAACAATTAAAGAAATTGGACTACATAACAGTTTTTGTAAAGAATGCTTTTAAAAATTGTTATAAGTCATTGTTGTCAAAATTATAAATTCTTCTGTTATAACTGTAATAAGAACAGCTGCTTAACTTCATATTCTTAAATGAAAGTAAACTGAACTCTGATTGGATGTTAAAACAATTAACTTTCGTATTTAACGAATCAATTTAAACCTTATATTTAAAGGATGATTAACCAATATAATTTAAACCAATATAATTTAAATATAACATCATGTGATGTAATAATGTTCTTTAAAATTATAAAAGAATTACACTATTCATTCTGCATACAACATTCAACAAACATAGAAGCAATAGAGCTCTCCTGATAAAATGTAATATTTAATACAAGAAGAATAATTGAATCAAGAAAAGAAAACAATTTAATTTTAATTGACGGTGAAGGATAATACCACATACATTTACTTGATCTGCTGGGAAATTTAGAAGTGAATACATTTACAATTATTTCTACAAGAAACAGTTTTCAGTGATTTTAAAGTGTTTTCCTATCCTGTATACCAACTTCCGACCCTAAAAAGAGAATCGGATCTACCGAAAATCAAACCCAACCTGAACCAGTCATTTTGGGACACAAATCCTTCTTTAAAATTTTACCACAACATCGGGCATGAAGAGAATTACTGCTTCAAAATGTCACCACAACGTGGGACAGCAATTTACGTCTTCAGATATGACTTTATTTCCTATTTTTGTCCAATTTTAAACATCTTGCTGCTCTTCTCCGATTCCGATTGAGGGTCTTTCCACTTTTCAGCGGTTGCCCTTTTACCAGCCGGCTGCTGGCCCTTCACATCCACATGTGTCAATCACAGAGGTAGATGATCAACAGCCAGTGTAGGGGTGACATGTGGTTAGCATGTCGACTCCCCCAGCCGTTATAGCTGGTTCCTCAACCTGGAGCCGCTACTTATTGTAGCTACCCAATTGCCTCACGATGCTGGGTGGGCACCGGTCCCATACTGGCCGAAATACCATGAGAAAATTTCTTCCCCCATGGAGACTCGAACCAGCGCAAGTCCCGTAGCTCTGCGCCAAGGCTTCCTACCTTAACCGCTCGACTACGGCGCGGGACTACCAACAGCACGTGGTGTTCCCAAGCGGTCACCCATCCAAGTACTAACCACGCCCAATGTTGCTTGACTGCGGTGATCGGACGAGAACCGGTATTTTCAACATGGTATGGCCGTTGACGCTGCTCTTCTCAAGAAATCAATTTCCATCAACCTGAGTTTTTGTTCTCAATTTCTGTTGAATCCCCATGCTTCAGCTCCATATTGTCAAATAACTTAATATTTCATTTATATAGACATAGCAGCGCACACCTGGTGTTAACTAGTATACTTATAAGGTGGAAGGTTAAACTATGACAAAGAAGAAGAATATTTTTTAAGGTATTTTAAGTCTGACTTGTTATTTAATAGCGTGTAACCTCAGTAGTCACAGATAGTTGCTTGATGCAATACCTTGCAATTAACTATTATTTAAAGGTCATGCTTTGTTGTGGTATTGCATATCTGCATTAGATGTGCTCTTTCATTCATTTCATTTTCAACTAAAGTACTTTATAACGTTGCTGTGCAGTCCACCAAAGAAAGAAACTCCGTCACGCAAAACTGCGTAAACTAAGCCAATTTCTAAGCAAAAGGTTTTTTAAAATTATTATTAACCAACTCTATGTTACTTTTCTTTTTAATGTTGCATGTCGCTTAAAAAAAGTGCCAATAAGAGCGATTTTTAAATTTCGGCTTTCAGGTAAACATCCACTTTTTATAGTGGGGTTTCGCTGATTTATTGGAAAGAATTCCTTCCATTATTTATTTCAATTGCACATGCCGAGTTTCGTTACTAAAAATCGAAAATTGCCGCCGCTAGAGCGATTTTTAAACATCTGTTTCTAATGGATTGTCTCCGCTGAAGGTCCTGCATTGCTATTTAACCAACACAACCTCATTCTTCTTAAATTATTATTAGTATATGCTAAGTTTGGTTCGGAAAAAAATTGTTTTCGCTAGAGCTTTAAAAGATATATATATCCATCCATAGTAATTCTGCCCGAAGGCAGGTCCTTCACTGCAATCATAGCATTTTCATGCTATGCTTGCAGCTTTACTAGGGAATTGTATAGGTGTGGTAGCTTCCCGTTGCTTTCCACACCGGTGAAGGATGATGATGATGATGATAATGATGAGGATGATGAAGATGATGGCCATATGATTTCGGGGACCGTTTGGGCCTTAAAGCTTTCCTGACATTTGTCTTACAGGTGAGGAAAAACCCCGATAAAAACCTCACGCAGAAAAACTGCCCCGACCGGGGATCGAACCCGGGCCCGCTGCGTGACAAGGCAGCACGCTACCTCGAGACCACAGCGGTGGACTATATATATATACAAGAAAGTTTTCTTGGGTTTTCCGCGTCATGGATTTAAAACCCAAGAAAACTTTCTTAATCATTCTTATATCCGCGAAAATCTGAAATATAACATATATATGACATGAAAAGAAAAATAAATGCCTGAGTCGGGATTTGAACCCGAGATCTCTAACTTTATTCGTTAGCACTCTGACCAACTGAGCTACTCAGGAATTCTAACACAAACATTTATTTTTCCTTTATATATATATATATATATATATATTATTCTCAATTTACACGAGAGGCAGCGGGATAAAGTTCCAACTACTATAACAAGTAAGCATTTTTAAAGAGAATTTTTACTTTATAGTAGTAACGCTAGTGTATTTAGATGTTATAAATATGTATAATTTAAAATGAAAAAATCAATGCCTGAAGTGGGATTTGATTCCGAGACCTCTAGCTTTTAACGCTAGTCCTCTACTGTTTACACTATTCGGGTTCCTAATGCAAACATAAGTTTTTTCTTTCCTCAAACACAATTCTCTATCCTAAGAGGCTGCAAGATTTCACTGACAATGCCATCTGACGGCTTCTATAACAATAAAACATTTTTAATGATATTTATTTTATAGCAATAATGCTTTATATTTAACAACAAATGGACGAAGATTTGTAAATATTTTTTCAAAAATCTTTTCATGAGCACAATTTCAATAGTTTTCATTCCTGCTGAGTTCTTTAAAATATATTTTTTTTTTCGAAACTAGCCTGTATGAGTAGACTAGGGATTGAATTTGAACTATTAATCTGAAAGCGTGTACTACGTGAGCGTGAAAAGCTAGTGTTCTGTAAAATGACACAGTCCCTCCTCCCTTCACCCATCAAAGAATGAGACAAACTAAATGCATATGCGTGAAGGAAACAAAAGCAATAATTCACAAAATAGCGTGTGTGCTTCCTGTTTTCAAACTTACCTTATTTCACGGATAAGACGCACCTTTTCTTCGAAAAATTTCCTCCAAAATGCATGTGTGCCTTATACTCGAAATTAATATAAAATATCCAGTGTTTCATTTAAAATTCCCTCCAGTCTTAAAAAAGGTCATATATTCGATGCCGCGGGAAACCTATCTCTATCTGGCAACATTAGATTCAACTGACAGCAGCAGTGCACCGATGCGACGAACATGAGTTGCGGGGATTCACGAACTTGCTAACACTGTCCCCCTCCCGCCCCGCCATCACAAACCCAGAACACTGTCTAGCCTATGATGCGTCATTGGAGTCTACGATGTCAGTGAACTTGAACAAATGGATGATGGATGAAACCCAACATGAATTCACGCCGAAGGGAGCTTTAAAACGACATACAATCAAACAGGTGTGTCAGTGGATAAAACAGTCGTGGTCTAGAGTGAGAGAAGACATTATTGTTAAATCTTTCAAGAAGTGCGGCGTAAGTAACGCTCTGGATGACAGTGAGACAATCTTATATATGAAGAGGACAACGATGACGAAGAAGAAGAAGAAGAAGAAGAAGAAGAAGAAGAAAGTACAGTTGACGATTTTCAGATATTTTAAAGATCAGAACGGTTTTATAAAACTACGATTTGCTATCTAATAATAAAAATGGTAAAAATGCTATTTTCTTGAAATGGCTTAAAAATTGAGGCGCGTCTTATAGTCCGTAAAATACGGTATATGCAATATACGAGGAATTCATTTATTTTACACAGTTCCTGCGTAAAAATTACTCGTACCATGACTGCTACCTGCTACGAGGAAATTTAAATGAACTCCAATTCCCCAAGACAATATTCGGACAAATTTTACGATGAAAATCAGTTTTATAAATTATGGGAACTAATAAAAGATTATAATTTTAAGATATCAACAGAGAAAACAAAGTCCATGACATTTATTGGAACTCAGAATAAAAGGACAAAAATAGTCTTCTTCTCTTCTCTTCTTCTTCTTGCAAGGATTAAACCTGTTTTTTGGTTCGTTCCGGCTCCAAGTATTATAGCTGCTTGAAATTGGAGCTAATATCATTGCACAAATAACTTGTTTTAATTATCTGGGATGCATGATATCGTACCTGCAAAATTTGGATATGGAAAATAAATTAAGGAAATTTCAACAGATATGTGGTTCAATAAGAAGATATCTGAGATATAAGACCACAAGGGAAACTCAATTGAAGTTTTACAAAACAGTAGCCGTTCCGACGTTAACATATGGGTCTGAGACTTGGCCTTTAACGATATCTAATAAATATAAAATTGAGACAATAGAAATTAGATTTTTGAGATCCGTTGAGGCGTGTCTTTAAGAGACCAAAAGAGGAGTCAAGATATCAAAGATATATTCATCGCCATCATCTTCATGGTAGGCCCTCGGCCTGTTCCGCTCTCAGAATTCATCTTCCCATCGTCTCAGAGATATTACAAATATATAATATAAACGAGAGAATATACAGAAATAAATGTAAATTGTTTGAACTTGTACAAAGAATGACAAATAATCGTTTATCAAAACAGATATTTTATCATAAACCTGAAGGCCGAAGAAATGTAGGAAGACTGAACCGTTGTTGGAAGGAAGGCCTGTAGCATATTGTGCAGCGGGGAGCGGAACGGGCCAATAGGCCCATACACTGAAGATGATATATATATATCCATCCATAGTAATTCTGCCCGAGGGCAGGTCCTTCACTGCAATCATAGCATTTTCATGCTATGCTTGCAGCTTTACTAGGGAATTGTAGGTGTGGTAGCTTCCCGTTGCTTTCCACACGGTGAAGGATGATGATGATGATGATGATAATTATAAAGATGATGATGATGATGACCATATGATTTCGGGGACCGTTTGGGCCTTAAAGTTTTCCTGACATTTGTCTTACAGGTGAGAAAAAACCCCGAATAAAACCTCACCCAGAAAAACTGCTCCGACCGGGGATCGACCCGGGCCCGCTGCGTGACAAGGCAGAACGCTACCTCGAGACCACAGCGGAGGACATATATATATATATATATATATATATTTCGATATTGTAATTTAAATTGTCACATTTTAACAATGAAGGCCAAATATGATTTAAAAAGAAAGATTATCGCCTGAAGTGTTATTCTCCCAACTCATTCTTGGTCTACCTACTGGGCGGTTTCCTTCTGGTTTACCAACTAGATCTCTCCGTGTCCCCTCTTTCATTCCCCATTCGTGCCACATACCCTGCCCATCGTAGTATACGAGACTTGACTGTATAAAACCATGATTTGTGGGAAGTTAATTATACAAAGTATGGTTGATAATAAAGATAAAATAAATGCTTTATTATTCGCTGACGATATTGTACTTTTAGCAAAATCTGAAAATGAGCTCCAAATGTTAGCATATACATTTAAATTAATAGCCAATAGATATAATTGTAAAATATCAATAAATAAGTCAAAAGTAATGACATTTATTGGTAAATATGGAATTAGATAAAAAATTGTACTGGATAACAAAATAATAGAACAAGTATCACATTTCCAATATTTAGGATGTGATATAACTTATAGAGAAAATAAAGATGTAGAAAATAAAGTAAATAAATTTCAGGCTATTTGTGGAACCATAAAAAGAACCTTAGGTCGTAAAACAAGGAAAGATACGAAACTTAAATTATATAAAACAATGGCTGTTCCTTTGTTGTTGTATGGAAGTGAAAATTGGATAATGAAATCAAGGGATAAAAGGAGGATACAGACTGGGGAAATGCTGTTTTTACGTAATGTGAAAGGATGCACAAGAGCGGATAGAATAAGGAATGAAACTATACGAGAAGAATTAAATATATATATAAATTGAAGATAAAATCAGCGAAAATAATAAGAAATGGACAGAACACTTAATGAGAATGAACAACGAAAGAATACCAAAAAGAACCTTCCTGTATAATCCCAGAGGAACAAGAGATGTTGGCCGACCACGTAGAAGATGGACTCCACTTTTAACTTCGCCGGAACAGGCTGCATAGCCTAAACCTTGTAGCAGAAGAAGAAGATGGTTGTAAAACATTAGCTCAGGATAGGGACGCATGATCGTGTTCACCTCTGTGATTAACATATCGCACTTTGGGAAGAAGACGGCCACAAGTGTAAAAAGTTTACTTCCGAATTATTTGTAATTAAAATTTTAAAAAGATATAGTATATTCAATTTTTGTTACGGACACAATTTAATCCTGTCTCCATTTTATTGCACATGACTTAAGGGCAAGAAGAAATACATTTGTAACCACTTTTTTAACACATAGTCTTAACTCAATTTATGACATTTTTACACTTGTGGCCTTCTTCTTCCCAAGGTGCGATATGTGGATGTGAGAACGGAGTGGAGATGAATACGTTTCAGAGTCTAAGGTCAGTTCCTTCCTGAAAATTGGCTCGCCATGTTTGTTTGGAATATATGACACTTGGAAAGAGGTTGGTGCAGAAAAAAGGAAGATGTGAGTGGCGCAGTGCGCTTGTTCGAGATCTGTATACTAGATCAAATAGGTCTGTCTGTACGTGTGGGTCACTTGGGGCTCCACCCTGCCCTACATACGTGTTTTACTCATTTGTAAAAACACATTTCTACACAACTTTCACATTATTATACCCTACCAATAATAATAATAATAATAATAATAATAATAATAATAATAATAATTTATCTTTATTTATATACTGAATTTTAATGTTTACACATCTTTCTGTGCCTAAACTTGTATTTTTCTTCTCCATACGCCTCTGTCCATCCACTCCATGTCCTCCATTCCTTTTGTTCTCATTCGAGTTCTTATATCTTGCATCCACGAGTTTCGAGGTCTTCCTTTCCTTCTTCTTCCAGGTGGACACCATTCCAATATTTTCCTGGGTAACCTTCCTTCTTGCATTCGTCGTATGTGCCCATACCAATTTAATTGCTTATATCTTATATAATCTACTATTGAATAACTAATAATGATGATGATAATATTAATATTATTATTATTATTATTATTATTATCATTATTATTATTATTATTATTATTATTATTATTATTATTATTATTATATGAAAGGCAGCAAGAATTTCAAGAAGAGAAAAAAATTAGGAACTCAGTTATAAGGGAGAAAATGAAGATTGAAAACACTATTTTAAATTATATTAAAACTCAGCAATTAAGATGATACGGACATGTCCAGCGAATGGAAGAGGATAGCCTACCAAAATCTGTTTTGGAATGGAAACCTGAGGGAAGACGAGGCAGAGGAAGACCTAAAACCTCCTGGAGTCAGGGAATATGTTTATACATGAAGGAGAAACATCTACAACAGGGAGATTGGATGGACCGACAAAATTGGCTATTAGGAATCGGACGATGTCAAAGACATTAATCAACCGATGATCTATCTATATATCTATTATTATTATTATTATTATTATTATTATTATTATTATTATTATTTATTACTATTATTAAACCAGATATTATAAGAACAGTTAAGTCTCGTAGACTGCGATGTGCATGGACACGAATGAGAAATGAAACAGGGGCATGTAAGCTGCTTGTAGTAAAACCAGAGAGAAAACGCCCGTTGGTAGACCAAGAATGAGGTGGGAGAATAACATTAACCACGATTTGAGGGAACCAGATTACATAGGGGACGATTGGAAAACATTAGCTCAGGATAGGGATGTATGGAGTGCTTATGTCCGTGTGGCTTCCGCAATATATCGTTTTACCTTCTTATGTCCCCTCAGGGGTCCTCATCTAGGGGATATGTGGATGGCGACCACAAGGTGCCCAAGCTGAGCAAAACATTTCTTCCACTTACTTATGTTTTGCACTCTTTAACTTTACTATCAAACCTCTCTTGGTTAACTCTTGTTTTTTTCGACCCCGACGCTATTAGGGCATCCGAGGGCTAGGGAGTCTTTCCTTTCTTCCATTGCTTCTTTCCTTTATTTTCTTTTCTTCTCCATAAAAGCCGGACCAGAGGCTATAAGATGGCAGCCCCATCACTGGTCTTGCCTTCCTTTGGCCAGCAACCAATCGAAGGGACTATTATTATGCTTTCAAGTCTTATACGAGAATTTCCCGGAAGTGGGAGGGAAAATTTTCTATAGGATCGTAACAGGCCTTGGCCTAATACTTGGAAGGAAGAAGAAGAAGACCTTCTTATGTTGCCACTGTATTGCTGGGATACCCTTGTCTGCTTACGTAATCCAGCGAGGGAGTTGGGAAACTCTTCAGTCCGGTTGAAGTCTTCCTGTAGTTCAGTTCCTTCTCGCTTTTGTGTAATAAAGTTGTTTTATATTGCTGTGCAAATTGTACTGTGTTACATACACTATTTTGTCTGTATTTCAGTTCAATACGTTATGTCTTAAAAGATACTGTAATACTCTAAATAATTTGCTTGTAATTTGGGCACCCTTTATAAGAAGGAAAACTGCCAAGACGGAAATATATTTAAGGAACCGTCACGTTCCTTCATAGACAGGTTTTGCTAACCACATGTCACCCCTATATTAGTCATTCAAACTATCTCTGCAGGCGGACGCATCGCGAAGCACTGTTTGTTATGACGTAATATAAGCAGTGTACAGTGGGCAAAGAATCACAGTTGCCTTTTAATAGCACTTGTAACTATATCGTTCGCTCTTGAACAGTGATTTCGTGTCGATACAACAATTTGTGTTATATATCTATGTTTGTATTGTATAAGTATGGAGACGCCTAAAAGTCTCCAAGAAAAGTGATTAATTCACAAGGCAGAAAGATAATTTACATATTGCAACGTGCACCGCTAACAAACTTTCTACTAGACTTGCACTGTCAGTGTCCCGCGTCCCATTCCCCTCTGCACTTCATGTACTTACTCACTGGCACTATCGAACCCGTAAGTTCATGGCCGAGACGACATATGCTCTCCATATATCCCTATCCTGAGCTAATACATTCCAATCATTCCCTGTATAATCTACTTCCCTCAAATCATAGTTTCTGCACTTCATGTACTTACTCACTGGCACTATCGAACCCGTAGGTTCATGGCCGAGACGACATAAGCTCTCCATATATCCCTATCCTGAGCTAATACATTCCAATCATTCCCTGTATAATCTATTTCCCTCAAATCATAGTTTCTGCCCTCATGTAGAGATTCAAATCATACATACATCGATGTATCGTTCATAAACATCGATGTTAAATACCCCTAACATCAACGATATATCGATGTTTATGAACGATGTTTTATGAACGATATTTTGTCATGCTTACCGACATAATTATATCATTTCAAAGATGCGATACCTAAGGGTAAAGTCATCAATTATATGAAAAATTATTTAACCAGTAAATCGGCCGCGGTGGACTAGTGGTTATGCTCCTTGCCTCTGGTTCCGAAGTTCGCGGGTTCCGGCCGGGGTCGATGGATTTTTTAGGATGGAAAAATCCAAGGAGCAAGTCCTCCGGGAAGGACTTTAAGCCGTGGGTCCCGAGTCTGAAGATTTTCAGGCTCGTAAAAGATCCTTAAGCCTGAATGAAAATGCCTCTAAGCAAAATTTGCCGAATTTTCCCGTCCTAGTACTTCCTTGGTTTCCTAGATATCAGTATGAGGCGGAACGCTGACCACGGACCACTCAAATGACATCTATACGAAAACAAGTGTAACTAAATTAGCATGGTTCAAATTCTTCCCTGTAGGGGGAGAGCGCCTAAATCTCTGTTAAGGGAAAACATGGGCTTACAAGAATTAACCAGTATGCAATTAGCGATTTGCTGAGTCTTCTGACGATTCTGAAAGAGATCAATCCGAACGTCAAATATGGAGTTATAGCCTCACAAAGATGGTTGTCCAGCGGCTTACTTTGTTTTCCCGCAATTGTTATATATAATTAAATACAAAGATGCCTATTACCGCCACTATAATAATTCCGCATGTTAATTTATTATTGTCAAGCATTGTCGCGGCACCCGCTTTTATATAAACGGACAACCATTATAGTGAGGCGATAATACCACAAACAATTACCGCACAACGATATAAAAAATAGAACAACGGATAAAACAAAAGAAGAATCAGAATTTCACATGTTTATGTCGTCTGCTGTAACTCCTATAAATGCCGATGCTTTAGAAATGTAGGATGACATGAAAGGTTTATTTCCTGGGCTGTATAAACTGGCGATGATATATTTGCCTATCGTAGCAACGTCGGTGCCCAGTGAGCGGCTGTTTTCAGAGGCTGGGGCTACGATTACTCAAGAAAGAAACCGCTTACTAGGCACAAGATGGTCAAAATTGTTGTTTTTAAATTCCATTTTGCGAAATAAATAATTAATAAACATTTTCAGATAAACTAAAGGAACTCACAGTCTGGGAAAAAATCCACATCCAAAAAAACAAAAAAGAAAAACTCATGAATTTTGAAACTCCCGCAAATTTTGACCTGATCCAGAGGTTCATCGGTCCACCAACAGAAGTAAGAAGGAAACCGCCAAGAAACGACATAACACCAGTCGACCAGAGGCTACTGACGATGGAGATAAGCTCCGAAACTGCAGTATAGAAGAAAAAGGATAGGAGGTGAGGTAATAAAAACATTAATTTAATTATTAAATTAAACCTCATAGTGTTCTTTCCCTGTGAAAGTTAAATAAATTATTTTGTGTTTTTATTCATTTTTTCCCAAAACATCAAAAAAACATCGATATATCGTTCATAAACATCGAAGTTTCCAACATCGATATTTTACTTTCAAAACATCGATGCTCTACCATTGATGTTTTTTATGAACGATGTTGCATCCCTAACTTCATAGATAGGAGTGTTACGTGTTCTATTCCTGCATAAACACGACTGCAGTGCCCTCCGTCAACAACTGCGCTTACTTCCTTAGTGACTGGTAACGTTGGCCAATGTGACAACACACATTCCCGCTAGAGGCAAGTTAGGGTAAAAAATGGGCAGGTTAGTGTTAGATGATCAAGTTCTTGTTAGTTTGGGCATTCACTTGTTTGTTAGCGGGTTCTTGTGATAATTTGGCTACACTGTTTGAACCATAACTATCATGTATTTTACATTGCAATTATGGTGATTTTAGGTTATTTACATCTCGACTTCTCACTTCATTTTAAGGCATTTCTCGCATTTTTTGTTGTTGTTGAGAAAATCAACATATATATTTATCTCAGGTAATCAGGTAATTATTCACACAATACACTACAAACCGGAAGGTCGAGGATTTGAGTTCCGCTGGGGTCAGGATTTTTAAACTGGTCCAAACTTTCTGGTGGTACCACGACCCTTGGATCGACTCAACCTCTAATGGAAATGAGTACCAGACTCTTGTTTATAGGGGTAAAGGCGGCCGTCACGCACATCTGACAATCCGGCTGATATCAAGTGCCGATTGTCTAGAAAAAGTGGGAGCCTTAACCTACCATTACCCGAAGGATGTCCTATGGCCTATAGTGGGATCGCTTACTTTAATTATTCAGTAACAATAATGTGTGTAACAATAATTTGTGTGATCTTGTAGAAGATTTCCGGGCTGTTGGCCGTGGTCTTGAGGCTTGTAGTTCCCCGACGTTTCGCCAGAGAACTACAAGCCTCAAGACCACGGCCAATAGCCCGGAAATCTTCTACAAGATCATCATAATAACTCCGGCCGTGAAAGCCTAAGTCAATATAATAATTTGAGTTTTATTTTATATATATATCCATCCATAGTAATTCTGTCCGAAGGCAGGTCCTTCACTGCAATCATAGCTTTTTCATGCCATGCTTGCAGCTTTACTAGGGAATTGTAAGTGTGGTAGCTTCCTGTTGCTTTCCACACCGGTGAAGAATGATGATGATAATGATAAGGATGATGATGATGGCCATATGATTTCGGGGACCGTTTGGGCCTTAAAGTTTCCTGACATTTGACTTACAGGTGAGAAAAAAAACCCGATAAAAACCTCACCCAGAAAAACTGCCCCTACCGGGGAGCAGCACTCTACATCGAGACCACAGCGGTGGAATATATATATATATATATATATTCATCATCATCATCATCATCATAGTACATTCACGAATTTAGGCCATTTGTTGACCTGTTTCGGCCTCAAGAGAAACACCATCCAGAAGTCTTTTGAGTGGACGTCCTGGTCTTCTTCTTCCTGCAGGTTGATATCTTAAATATATTTATTTATTTTAATTTGTGCATGTCACGTAGAATCCCTCTATGCACTTTATATTACCCAAACACATAAAACATACACTCATCCTATACTCCTCTCTAAAATAATGTAAGTATGTAAGGTGGTCTGCCGAAGTGACTCGTAAATTGGAAATAGATCACATTAATGCAGAACCCAAGACATTAAGAGTCCAGCGGATGGCATTAGAACACATACGCATGTTTCTAATGGTTGTTTATCATAATTTTGCATGTTAGTAGGGCTGAAAAATAATATTGTTATAGGCTAGTCTGCATCATACTTAATAATAATAATAATAATAATAATAATAATAATAATAATAATAATAATAATAATACTTTATTTATTCTGGCAGAGTTAAGGCCATAAGGTCCTCTCTTCCACTCAATCAGCACAAATACAAATAAATATTCGACAAATATAGATATACACTATACTAATTATTAAACAGTTAAAGATACAATAAATGTAGCAATGTAAATGTCATGTACAAACAACATTTTATACGATAATAACAATAATGATACGATAATAATAATAATAATAATAATAATAATAATAATAATAATATAAATATGATACATTATACGAGAAACACCAATTAATATATATATATATATATATATATATATATATATATATATATCTTACACTGGATAATAATGAAGTCGAGTTTAGAGCAAATATAAATTTAGATTTCTTTTAAAAGATGCCAATGTCCGGCAGCCCCTTATTTCTTGTGGTAGGGAATTCCAGTTGCGAGAAGTGAAGATGGTATATGACATGGAGTGATGTGATGTCCTATGTTGCGATATATTAAGTAAGAGACTATGTTGTGATCTTGTGTTTAGGTTATGGTTTGAGGATAGATACTGGAAACGGGATGATAAATAATTGGGAATCGAGGTATGTAGGATCTTAAATAGGAGAATTAGACAGTGCGATTTAGGGTCAATTTCACCAACAGAGGTAAGTGTATTACGCCAGTTTTCCCCGTGTATAATTATAGCTTAACCTGTCGTAAATCAGTTACCTCTGTTGGTGAAACCGACCCTTAGACCGCTATGTTTACAAACTGCACGTTGACACGCGCTACTCGGGACAGACTTCTAGTACAGTCCGCTTTGTGTAAGAATGGACTCATCTTTGCACAATTTTTGTTTCGGCATTCTGATACAACCACATGTTACATAAACATATCTATTACTGAGGAGAATCGAACATACACACTCTCCGCTCCGTGAAGGCAGTGAAGACGCTCGAAAAAAAGGCACGCATTTGTAAACAATGTGTATAGAAATTAGTTATTAGCCCTAGTTATTAGGAAGGACTTCCGACAATGCAAAATTACATTATTCAGTACTTTTTAAACCTCGCAATTAATGGGTCCAATCATAATAATTTGTCTAACCACGCCAACTGTTACAAACAATATAAATAATTAACTCTTAAAAACAGTTGTGTGTTACAATACGTATTATTAAAAATCTACAGTTTTCATAAGTAATGCCACGAGCGATTTCCAAATTATCGATAAATACACGATTCACGAAGTGAGGAGTGAATTTATCTAGAGAATTTGGAAATTAAGAGTGGAATTTGTTAGGACTATTTAACGAATAAAATTAAGCTGTTTCCTCACAAATCATTGTTTAACTATAGTTATTTTAAAATGGGGCACGCCGTAGCGTAGTGGTTAAGGCACTGAGCTACAAACCGGAGGGTCGAGGGTTCAAGTCCCGTTGGGGTCAGGATTTTTAAAACTGACCCAAACCCTCTGGCGGCACTATGGCCCTGGGGTCGACTCAGCCTCTAACGTAAATGAGTACCAGACGCTTGTTCTGGGGGTAAAGGCGGCCGTCACGCAGGGCTGACAACCCGGCTGACATAAAGTGCCGATGTCTAGAAAAAGTGGGAGCCCTAACCTCCTACTACCCCAAGGGCCTCCGGGTCTGTTGTGGGATCACTTTACTTTTTTTTTTATTTTAAAATATTTATATATTTAATGTAAACGGCGATGTTTGAAAACAAATCAGAAATGTGAGGTTATGTCCATTCACTGCTGCTTGATCATATTATTTATTGCCAAATAAGATCGCAATATTGTAAGAGTGCACCCAAGTGGAGAAATAATGAAACACATCAAACTATATATCATAAACAACGTTACGGGTTATTACTCATTCAAAGTATCTCTGCAGGCGGAAGAATCAGGAAGCTCTGTTTGTTGGTACATGTGACGTCATATAAGGCAGTGTGAACTGTCAGCGTCCCACGTCCCATTCCCCTTAGCACTCATAGATAGCAGTGTCACGTGGTCTATTCCTGCATAAACACGACTGCAGTGCCCTCCGTCAACAACTGCGCTTACTCCTTAAACGGGTAATATTCATTTATTTGTTTAGTAAACAACTCAGTAAAATCAAGGAATCTATTCATTATTTGCTATATTCAATGTATTTAATTGTAGGCTTTCACGGCCGGCGTCTTGATCCATATTTAGTTCGTCTTCCGGGCTTATAGGCCGTGGTCTGGTTGTCTTCTTACTCGACGTTTCGTCTACTGCTGCGGTAGACCTCATGAGGAGTTCACAGAGAGCACGCAGTATCTCCTGATGAGGTCTACCGCAGCAGAAGACGAAACGTCGAGTAAGAAGACAACCAGACCACGGCCTATAAGCCCGGAAGACGAACCAAATATGGTTCAATGTATTTGTTGGAGAAAAATAATGCTTTGACCTGTTCAGAACATTAAAAAGGAGGAGCTTTCTTTATCACAAAAGCAGGAGCTGATAAAGAGAAATCGATAAAGGGCGAGGTGAAACACGACTGTCATTGGTTGTAAAACAACATTAATTGAAACGTGATTGGTCATTGACTAACATTTGTGGCATGAGTTAAATAGTCATTATAATCTGTCGTATTGCATTTTTAGAAATACATTTATTTATTGCATTTATCACTGTGTAGTTATTTTAACTCTTAAATTAGCAAAACATTTGTTTCTTGTGTCAGTTATTACAAATGTTTCGAATCAAAATGAAAACAAAATCATGGAAAAGTCTAAGTTATTATTGTACATTATTACGTAATATGACACAAATTAAAATAATTTCTACTCGTTTGTTTTTCTATTATTTTAAAAACAATTATTGCTGAATTGTAAACCATACGGAAGGAGAAATGTTGGATGACCATACAGAAGATGGTCAGAAGTAACTAACTAGCTGGCTCAATCGAACCCGTAGATTCATGGCCGCGAGGACATAAACTCTCCATACATCCCTATCCTGAGCTAATGTTTTCCAATCATCATCATCATAGTACATTCATGAATTTAGGTCATTTGTTGACCTGTTTCGGCCTCAATACAAACACCATCCAGAAGTATTTTGAGTGGACGTCTTGGTCTTCTTCCTGCAGGTTGATAGCTTAACTTTTGTTTTTCCAATCATCCCCTGTATAATCTACTTCCCTCAAATCATGCATAATGTTATTCTCCCACCTCATTCTTGGTCTACCAACTGGGCGTTTTCCCTGTGGTTTTCCTACAAGATGTTTCCATGCACCTCTTTCATTCCCCCATTCGTGCCACATGTCCTGTACACTAACTCTTTTTTCTCACCCTAACTTGCCCAAGGGGACACTAACTTGCCCATTTTCTCGCCCTAGCTTTCCCACTAATGTAGGTGGACTCCTGGGATAAAATCCGCTTATACGTGAGTAAAGATGTGGGCAATTGGCTCTAGCGGGAACATGTGTTATCACATTGAACAACATTGCTCTAGCAGTCACTTGTCCTCCGAACGAATATTCACAGGTGGCACGATGACTTAGAATAGCCCAATAACTCCATTAATTTTGTTACATTTTTTGGCTGTATCACTATTAAAAAAATAATTGCTTAAAGTTTGGCATTAACCTCAAAAAGTTGGAAATATTGACTTACCGGCCCTTGTCCCTGTGTTTTAATCTCATGATGTAATATCTGTCTTGATGTTAGGTGTTTTATACACAAGTTTTTCACTTCGAATCTCGGTGTTAAAACTATCAAAGTGTGAAAACTACTTGTTGAGACACAACACTGTAAGCGAAGAGAGTTTCCCCCGCGCGCACAACCGGCTAGGTAGCCTGTCGGATTCAAACTATAGTCAACACAAAGAGAAACAACTGAGTAACGGCCGCCGTCTACCTTGTCTTTCTTCTTCTTTCAGCCGCACCAGCTGCACAATCCAACCTTACGAAGCCGTACAAAAATCTGGTGCAATTTTTTTTACAACCCTTAGAAACGTGTCGTGTTAGTTTGACCTCATTACATCAGAGCAGACCCTCACAATCTACTATTTTCACAATTAGAAGAGTTTTTGTGCCAAATTTAATGTTTTCACTAAATCCTTTATAACGCACAATATTGCCATTTTTTCCCCTGATCATGCTATCAGTACTCCTAAAATTAATTTCAAAGTATCGTTGAAGTTATGTAATAAAATATTAAACTAACCCTAACTAACTCACTGGTACTAATGAATCCGTAGGTTCATGGCCGTGCGAACATAATCTCTCCATATATCCCTATTCTGAGCTAATGTTTTCCAATCATTCCCTGTATAATCTACTTCCCTCAAATCATAGTTAATGTAATTCTCCCATCTCATCCTTGGTCTACAAACTAGGCGTTTTCCATCTGGTTTTCCTACAAGAAGCTTCCATGCACGTCTTTCACTACCCATTGTGCCACATGTTCTGCCCATCGCAGTCTACGAGACTTAACTTGTTATTATATCTGGCTTCCTATAAAAACCATATAATAATAATAATAATAATAATAATAAATAATAATCCGATTGCGATTGAGGGTCTTTCCACTTTTCAGCGGTTGCCCTTTTACCAGTCGGCTGCTGGCCCTTCACATCTACATGTGTCAATCACGAGGTAGATGATCAACAGCCAGTGTAGGGGTGACATGTGGTTAGCATATCGAGTCCCCCAGCCGTTATAGCTGGTTCAAACCTGGAGCCGCTACTTATTGTAGCTACCCAATTGCTTCACGATGCTGGGTGGGCACCGGTCCCATACTGGCCGAAATACCATGAGAAAATTTCTTCCCCCATGGAGACTCGAACTAGCGCAAGTCCCGTAGCTCGGCTACGGCGCGGGAAATAATAATAATAATAATAATAATAATAATAATAATAATAATAATAATAATAATAATAATAATAATAATAATAATAATAACAGCTTTATTTTACCTGGCAGAGTTAAGGCCTTGTCTGCCAGTCAACCAGGTCTTAAAAATACAAAAAAAAAGTCTTACATCTAAATTACATTAAACATAAACGATTACAAGCTATATATATAATTCACTTATTATTTATAATGTATTTTGATTTACTATAGTTTTAACAAATTAAATGTAATATGTACAAGATATATAAAAAAAAGATAAATTATAAACCGCACAGAAGGAGAAATGTTGGACGCCCACACAGTAGATGGTCTGAACAATTTTAACAATTCTAGCTTTCATGAAACCGGAACGAGCCAACAGGCTTAATCCCTGGATGATGATGATGATGATGATGATGATGATGATGATGATAAAAAATGATTAATGGCATTGTATAAATTTAAATAAATAGAGAAAAATTAATTATTAGACAACATGTAGTTCACTGTCTGTAGTCTTCTCCATTCACCTGTCTGTTCATCTCGCTTTGGTCCAAAATTTTCCTAAGAACTTTATTCTCAAATACTCGTAATCTCCTTTCCTCCCTTAAAGTAAGAGTCCATGTTTCGCATCCATATAATATAACTGGTAGAATAATAGTTTTATATATTTTCAGTTTGTTTTTTGAAAGGAGATGGAACGACAAGAGCCCGTATAATGTATAATAGCACGCATTTCCAGAATTGAGCCTATGTTTAATTTCTTTGTATATCTCATTCCTATTTGTGATTATTGTTCCTAGACTGATACATCAGTTGTCCTCAACTAATATAAAGTTTTGAAATGCCTTCATATTTTAACTATTTGACGAAGTTTTATAACAGAACTTTATTTCAGTTGATCATGCACATAAAAATGATAGTTGCTCCAGGAGAAAATATCTTATAATTAAAAATACAGATAATTTGAGATTTTTTTCTGAAAACAATATTTTCATTTGGGTCTACCTTGTCTGTCAGCGGGCCCGGGTGCGATCCTGGGTCGGGACAAGTTTCCTGGATGAGGTTTTTCGGGGTATTTCCTCACCTGTAAGACAAATGTCAGGAAACTTGAGGGCCCAAACATGTGGCCATCATCACTATCATAATCCCCTCGTTTAAATTAAGTTTAGGATTAAGGCCTCTCCTGGCGCATCATTACCATCATCACCTTACATATAACATAGGGACAACCTTCTTCGCACGTTGTGCGCATTTCTTATTTTATTTATAACATAGGGACAGCGTAACCCCGCCTTCCAGGCGATCCAACCTAAGAAGTGAGTTACAATAACGCCATGCCAGGAGAGAACACCAGAAATGTAGTAATGACAACCTGGGGCATTGATAAAATAAATTCATTAGACACTTAAGGGGGGTGATGGGTGAAAAATTGACCATTTGAGATCAAAATTGGCATTTTTTTTGTTTTTTGTACTAAAAAATAGCCTATACTCTAATGTATATGTTGACAATGTTTCAGAGGCCTATGGCGCTTCTAAGTGCCCTAAATTACGCCAGAGTTAAAAGGCTGAGCCAGTTAAATACTACCTGCATGCAAATCTTTAGACTTGTTTTTCCACACTTTTACTTCCACTGCATTTTTGTACATTCAAAATTGAATGGAATTCACAAATTTTGTCCTAGAAGGTTCAACATTTTACTGCATGTCCTAAAAACAATGGATAACAATGTAGTGCATGGGTTTCATGTTTGAAGTGGTATTTTAAGAAATAGAAAATAAAATGTATGCAATTATTATTATTTTTTTTGTAATTCCACGCATGAGGTACATTATCTTTTTCTCCCTTTGTATTCACATTATAAGAATTCTAATGCATGAGTTTTTCTAAAATTTTAGGGGTATTGTAAAAAGTAGACATTTAATAAAAATTGTAAAACCCATTTAATTATAATATATGCTATTTTTAAACATATATATTTAATAACTCATAAAATAAATGTCTCACAAGAATGAAACTTAAACACACCATTATGTATCATGCAGTGAATGTTTGTGCAAAAAATCAAGTCTCTAGCTCAAAAACATGTGCAAAATAGAAATTTCGCCCATCTCTCTATCTTCGGGTTTTTACAGCTGCTGCCGTCTTTCCGTGACTATTTAACTCATGCCCCAAATGGGAGTCAATGGCCAATCACGTTTCAATGATTTCTGTTTTTACAACCAATCAGAGTCGTGTTTCACCAAATATTTATCAGTGTTATAATACCATATTAAAGAAAGCTCCTCCTTACAATATTGCGTTCCTTTGGCAATAAATAGTATGATCTGGTTGCAGTGATAAACAAAAGAAGCAGTAGAAGCGTACCTATCGTTTCTCATTTGTTTTCAAACATCGCCGTTTACATTAAATATATAAATATTTTAAAATAACTATAGTTAAATAATGATTTGTGAGTAAACAGCTTAATTTTATTCGTTAAATAGTCCTAACAAATGCCACTCTTGATTTCCAAATTCTCTAGATAAATTCACTCCTCACTTCGTGAGTCGTGAATTTATCGATAATTGGAAATCACTCGTGGCATTACTTATGAAAAACCTCCAAAGCCTACGATCTTGGGCATCTTCAATGCTTAGCCCTATTGCTTTTGCATTAATGTCTTCATGTTTTCCTTCCATGTTAACTTCGGTCTCCCTCTCTTCCTCCTTCTGGTCGGATGCCATTGATATAGTTGCTTTGGCCATCGCTCATCTTCCATTCTTAAAACATGTCCTAACCACTTTAATTCCTTCTCCTCAATTCTTTCAATTATACTTTCTTCTGCTTCCATTATATTTCTAATTTCCTTATTTGTGACCCATCACTGCCCTTAATGTCGTTTTGCACAAACACTTTTTCTGATATAACATCATTCATACAGTGTTTACTTTCTTTCCTTTATTTATAATTTACTTTCAAAACTAAGTCGCTGGCACTATTGAACCCGTAGGTTCATGGCAGCGTGCACACGAGCTCTCAATGCATCCCTCTCCTGGGCTAATATTTTACATCCATCCCCTGTACAATTTACTTCCCACAAATCATGATTAATGTTATACTCCCAAACCATTCTTGGCTTATACTGGGAGCTTCCCCTCTGGTTTACCATGATTTTTCCATACCCATTTTTCATTCCCCATTCGTGCCACGTGTCTTGGCCATCGCAGTATACAAGATTTAACTAACTCACTGGCTCTATCCAACCCGTAGATTCATCACCGCTCGGACATAAGCTCTCCATACATCCCAATCCTGAGCTAATATTTTCCAATTATCCCCTGGTATAATCTACTTCCCTGAAATCATGGTTAATGTTATTCTCCCACCCCATTCTTGGTCTACCAACTGGGCGTTTTCCTTCTGGTTTTCTTACAAGAAGCTTATATCTTACAGGTACCTTTACATGATCCCGTCACCCGCGCCTTACAGTAGCACGACCTATTGGGAGATTCTAAATTTTGGATCACATATGTACATTATTATTTATTATTATTATTATTATTATTATTATTATTATTATTATTATTATTATTATTATTATTCATCCGGTATCATGGCAGCTGCGGCCGTCTTCCGGAAACCAAACGCCATTCCTCTCTGTCCATCCATTGATCTTCCTCAAATCCTCTGATATTCATAGCGGCTTGTACCCCTTCTTCGGTCTCCTCTCTTCCTCCTTTCTATTATTATTATTATTATTATTATTATTATTATTATTATTATTATTATTATACGTGGACATTGAGGTCTTGTCCGAATGAGTGATCATCTCCCAACAGGTGATGCCATATTAAGGTGCGGGTGACAGGATCATGTAGGGCTTAAATGTACCTGTAAGATAAGAGGTTAAATTACGATGGAAAAGAGGAGAAGAATAAACTATTGAATAGAATATTTGGTGTTGTCGCCTATATTTATTTATAAACGGGTTTACAATGTAATAAAACATTTTCATGTGCCTAAAGCATTATACATTATCTTCTTTCTCCATTCTTATCTATCTTCCCATTCCAATTTTTCCAGACCTATCTCCCTCATACCTCTTCTTATATCATCCATCCATTTAAATCTAGGTCTACTTCTCTTTTCTCTCCCAGGTGGAATCCATTCCAAAGCTTTTCTGGGTTATCTTGTCTCTGGCATTCCACGTAGGCCTATATTGTGGAATGCAGGCTTTCGCGGCCGGTAACCATAATATTAAAATATGTCAGGCTATGTGGCCGTGGTCTATAACTGGCGTTTCTTCCAGATGTTTCTGCCTCGACTGCGGAGGGCATCTTCAGTGACGAGTGCTTCTAGGTGGATGTTCCCTGACCGTAGACTCGACTGTGGCCATACCATTCTAGTTGTCTGTATCTCACAAAATCTAACATTGAATTTTGGACTTTCATTTGTTGTCTGATGATTGTATTTCTGATTGTTTGTTGTCTTCTATATAATCTTATATACAGGGCAAGTCAAAATGTTGTGCAGGTTTTCAGAAATTTATTATGTGAAATCTAATGAACATATAATATTGTGAGACATATTGTATGAAAGGCAAACTCTCAAAGTTTTTTTTTAATATTCACAGATGTTCTATGTGAGCGCCTTTTGTTACACGACAGATGTCAAGCCGATATTCAATCTCCTGCCAAACTTTCTGTAGCAGTCCGCGGTCGATATCAGCAATGGCTGCTGTGATGCGGGCACGCAGTTCATGCAGTGTTGTTGGAAGTGGTGGTACGTAAAACATGATCCTTTACAAAGACCCCACATGAAGAAATCACACGGGGTTAGAGTCTGGTGAACGAGGTGGCCCAATGAATGAGTTGTTGATCACCCTGAGATGCACGGCCTATCCAGCGCTTGTGGTAAAGCCGTATTCAAATGGTCTCGAACACTGCCATGGTAATGTGGAGGGGCACCATCCAACTGCAGAATGAAATCTGGACTATCCGCTTCAAGCTGCGGAAGGAGCCATTGTTGTAGCATATCAAGGAAAACATGTCCGTTCACAGTACGTTCATGAAAGAAAAAGGGCCCCATAAACCTTTGCATGGGAAATGGCACAAAAGACATTCACTTTCGGAGAATCGCGTTGATGTTCCAGAGTTGCATGGGGGTTACCAGTTCCCCAAATCCTTACATTGTGTCTATTCACTTTTCCTGAAAGGTGGAAAGTCGTCTTCATCACTGTAAACTACCCTCTCATGGAACTCATTCTCTTCCATTAATGCGAGAAAATCAACACAGAAGGACGCTCGCAAAGCATAATCGGCGGGTTTTAAGGCTTGAACCACGTTGCAAGTGGTAGGGATTCATCTGTAAACGTTTCCGGAGAATCCGCCATACAGTTTTTTGTGGTAGTTGAAGTTCTGTCGCTCCCCGGTAGGTGGATTTTTGTGGACTCCGCACAAAGCATGTGCGAACGCGTTCGACTGTCTCTTCACTCGTCGACTGGACGGCCAGCCAATTTTCGTTTACAGATACAGCCTGAATCCCTAAATTGTGTGTACCACACTTACGAATGGATCTCCCATCCGGCGGGTCTTTATCGTATCTGGTATGGAAATGTCGTTGAACACTAGTCACAGAGTTGTTTACATGGTAATCAAGCACACAGAAAGACTTCTGATCCCCAGTCAACGCCATTTTCCTTTACTGCTCTGCTGTTGACATCTTGCGGGTGAAACGCGGAACTTTAGAAGTGGACAAACTAAACTTTGAGAGTTTACCTTTCATACAATATGTCTCACGATATTATATGTTCATTACATTTCACATAATAAATTTCTGAAAACCTGCACAACATTTTGACTTGCCCTGTATAAAAATCAATGTTTGTTTGTATGTTTGTTTGTTTGTTCGTATTTTATGCGCGGCTATACCGTTGATCCGATTTTAATGGGGTTTTTTGCAAAATGTTCAGAAGATTCCCGGGATGAACATAGGCTATAAGAGAGTTGTGATATTCAACCCCTTCACCCCCAAAAATCACCCTTTGTAGTGAAAAACGTGATTGAAGTCCCTATTTTGACGCTTAAATGGCTTACGCTGCCTAAACCATTACAAATACACCAAATTAATGTACATAGAATTGAATATCTCAAACAACTCTTCAAAAAAGTCCGCGACAGCATATGTTTATCTTTTACGAATAACTCACAATAACCATTTTTGTTTTTCATCGATGCCAAGAAGATCGGAATAAGTCGATTCCCGGACAAGCGTGCTCTGCCATACTATTCATCCGATTGAGATGGGGCTTTTTGAAAAATGTTCAGGAGATTCCGGGGATGAACATACGCTATAAGGGAGATGAAATACTCAACCTCTTGACCCCTAAAAATCACGCTTTGTGGTGAAAAACGTGAAATAAAGTTCCTATTTTGACGCTAAAATGGTTTACGCTGCCTAAACCATATCAAATACACCAAATTTATGTACACAGAATTGAACATCTCAAAAAACTCTACAAAAAGTCCGCTACAGCATATGTTTATCTTCTACGGATAACTCACAATAACCATTTTTGTCTTTCATTGATGTCAAGAATATCGGGATAAGCAGATTCCCGAAAAGTGCACGGCTGTTGGTAAATTTATTGTGAGTAGCAGCGCACGCCGGGTATTAGCTAGTCTAATACATAAAAAATAAATGTTTGTTGGTTTGTTTGTTTGTATTCTATGCGCGACCATACCGTTGATCCGATTTTGATGGATTTCTTAGCAAAATGTTCAGGAGATTCCCGGGATGAACATAGGTTATAAGAGAGTTGTGATACTCAACTCCTACACCCCGAAAAATCGCCCTTTGTAGTGGAAAACGTGAAAAAAAGTAGCTCTTTGGACGCTTAAATGGCTTACGCTGCCTAAACCATAATAAATTAATGTACACAGAATTGAATATCTCAAAAAGCTCTACAAAAAAGTCCGCGACAGCATATGTTTATCTCTTACGGATAACTCACAATAACCATTTTTGTCTTTCATTCATACTAAGAGTCCCGCGTCGTAGCCGAGTGGTTAAGGCAAGAAGTATTGGCGCAGAACTACGGGTCTTACGCTGGTTCTAGTCTCTAGGGGAGGAAGAAGTTTTTCTCATGGAATGTCGGCCAGTATGGGATCAGAAATGAAATCTAGCTGGGGAGGGGCAGAACTGTTTTGACTCACTCTCATCAATTTATCTCTTTTTTTTTTTTACTCTAATATAATTCTTATATGACGGTTCTTAACTTATCTGCAAAGGAGGGTACAATTCTAATGTTCATGACTATGTGATCACACTTCTTGAGCCACAACAGAAGGCTGTAAGAGGTTTTCTTGTGAACTTATTTAATAATATCTAATTATCTCCTAATTTCTGAATTTTATGGTAAAAAAGTAACATATTTTTATCGTCCGCCCTTGACATGAGAATTGAACGTTCGGGCAGGACAACGTCTACCGGGTACGCTAGTATATCTATAATAAATAACTGTAGGCATTTTCCTTAACATCCGGTCTCTACTTATAATTTAATGAACCCTTAATATCTTATTAATTTATGCGTAGCAGGGCACGCCGGCTATTAGCTTATATAATATAATATATTGTGAGTACAGGTGTCAAGTTATATTAAATGAGAAAGTATCTTGTTCCCAGCTTACGTAGCAAGTAGCAACCTGATAGCACAACAAACATAAACAGTTTGAAGCAGTTCTCGGCTAAAAATAGAAGAACTTCACCCAACACGCACTCTCACTTTAAGTGGGATTTCATCTCCTTCTTTTTACAAGACTAAAATATTTTGATATAAAAACTCCATATCGACGACGTTATGAAACAATGGAAATTTATAATGGACAATGGCCTTAGATTGAACAATAACTCAAGTATTAATAACTTACTTTTCGCCGATGATTTAGTCTTACTACACCATGATGAAGATCTGTTACAATTGACTTCTTGCAAACTAAATGCAATATGTAGCGATTATAATTTTAAAATTTCAATAATTAAAACAAAAGTAATGGCATTTTGTGGAAGAAATACTCTGCGTGCAAAAATAGTAATTAGAGACGAAATTATTGAACAAGTGTCCCGCTTTAATATTTAGGATGTGACATCAGCTGTGGGTATGATAAAGATATTGAACACAAACCACATCAGTTTCAAGCTATTTGTGGTACAATAAATAGAACATTGAATAATAAAGCCCTTAAACAAACCAAAATTAAAATTTTATAAAACAATGGCGGTCCCTGTCCTTTTGTATGGGAGTGAATCTTGGATACCACTACCAAACAAGAAAGTAAAAATCCAAGCAGCCGAGATGAAATTTTTAAGAAGAGTAAAAGGCTGCACTAGAATGGACCAGATAAGAAACGAGGATATCCGTGAAGAACTGCAGATCTACTCCATAAAAGAAAATATATTTAACAAACAAGATACAGTGGAAAGAACATGTAGATAGAATGGAATAAAGAAGATTACCAAATAAAATCTTGCATTATTTTCCAAGAGGAAGAAGAGATGTCGGACGTCCTGGGAAGAGATGGTCTTAGATCTATTAGTGAAGACGGAACAGGCAACTCTTGCCTAAACCAGGAAGTGAAGAAGAATAAGAAGATAAAAACTCCTTTCGTATTAAGGTGCCTTGCTTGTGGTCTAGTGGTTAGCGTACGCCTATCCTAAAGTTTCTTATTTAACTACGTTCTGTAACAACTAACTTCATTGGCGAAGTCATTCAAATCTGGGCGAAAAGGTTGGAAAATTTTATATATAGGCCTATATACCAGAAGTCCCAGTCACGCGTTGCTGTGGCTAAGGTATACGTTAAAAATATAAATTAAGTTGCTGTCTTTCAGCCAGATTACTTTAAACTAATGCTTACACACGAAATTAATAATAATATTGAAAATAAAATAAACACTGAACACACTTAAATTATGAAATAATCAATATTTGTAATTCAATTGAAAATTCGCGGTTGCAACAAAAAGCACAGCCATCTGGATCTCTCTTTGTTAAATAATAAACCAATTACCTTGCCAAATTAACCTTACACACCGCCATCTGTTAGAATCGTATGGAACTCACAGATAATTACACTGCCATCTGTCAGAATCGTATGGAACTCTTTGTTAAATAATAAACAAATAATTTGCAATAAAAAATAATGCGACTATAAATTTAGATATAGACTACCCTAAGTCTCAAATTGGATCAAACTGCACGCAGTGTGCAAAATTTTATTAAAATCGGTTCAGTAGTTTAGGATTCCATCGCGGACAAACAACGTGACACGAAATTTATATATATATATATATATATATATATATTTCCATGGCGTGACAGGCCTAGAAGGCCCTTGGCTACCAGCCGGCTGATGGCTTCACATTCATATGCGTTCATCACATCCATGTGGTTAGCATGTCGGTTCCTCCAGCCGATGTAGGTGGTTTTCTCAACCTGGAGCCGCAATATCTCACGATAATGGGTGGACACCGGTCCCATACTCAAATTCCATGAGAAAATATCTCCGCCCACGGAGACTCGAACCAGCCAAGTTCCGGAACTCTGCCCCAAGCCGAATAACTTGATGAGGTTTAATAATTTAGTTAAAATGCAGAAGATGAAACATTGTTTTTGAAAGGCCTCCATATTGGAACTACTTGATGCAGTTTAATAATTTAGTTGAGGACGACTGACTTACCAGGTACTAATTTTGTATTTAATATTTTATTACATAACCTCAACAGTGCTTAAAAATTAATTTTAAAATCGTTGAATGTTTATCAACTTTTCCGCTATTAGTAATTGTCAACATGTTTATGCAGGTTAGGTTAGTTTGGTGAAATTTTGTAGATTAGATTAGATTAGATAAAGTTGTTTGTTTAGATTTGATAGGTTACCTTAGATTTTCACTTACCTTGTGTGATACACGCAGTCTGAGAGGAGGCGTTACAGCAAATCGTGACTTGAAAACATCCCTGTGGTTTGAAAGGCACAGTAGCATATGTGTGAAGTTGTGCAATGTACACACTGGAGAAGTGACGAACCTTGACTGACTCACATGGAATCCAGCATGACTTATGATTGCTCCAGACGCTATTTCTAACACAGAATACATCGCCTTGTTCCTTTACACGGCCTAATGGAAACCTTTTAATCTATTTGCGATTCATATATACACGCGAACACTTAGATTAATGTGTTTTTTTCTTTATTATATTCTCTTCAGTTCTCAAGTGTAATTATAAACTATTTATTAAATCACTGCCCGTAGATTCATGACCGCGCGGAAGTAAGCTACCCAATATATCCATATCCCAAGCTAATGTTTTGAATCACCCCGTTTATAATGTACCTCCCTTAAATCAAAGAAACTTGAAACATATTTTCTTCTTCTTCCTTTCCAGGATCAGGTAAATGCGACCTGTTCCAGTCTCAAGTCCATCGTTTCCTTGGCCGTCCCAAAGATATTTTTCCATGTGGTTTGTAGGTGTTGATCTTTTTGGGTAATCTTGTATTGTCCATTCTGTCTAAATGTTCTTACTTACTTACTTACTTACTCACTGGCACTATCGAACCCGAAGGTTCATGGCCGCGCGGACATAAGCTCTCCATACATCCCTATCCTGAGCTAATGCTTTCCAATCATTCCCTGTATAATCTACTTCCCTCAAATCATAGTTAATGTTGTTCTCCCACCTCATTCTTGGCCTACCAACTGGGCGTTTTCCCTCTGGCTTTCCTACAAGAGCTTCCATGCACGTCTTTCATTCCCCATACGTGCAACATGTCCTGCCCATACGCAGTCTACGAGACTTAACTGTTCTTATTATATCTGGCTTCCTATAAAGACCATGTAGTTCATTGTTATGTAGTCTTCTTCCATTCACCTGTCTGTTCATCTCTCTTTGGTCCCAAAATTTTCCTAAGAACTTTATTCTCAAATACTCGTAATCTCCTTTCCTCCCTTAAAGTAAGAGTCCATGTTTCGCACCCATATAATATAACTGGTAGAATAATAGTTTTATATATTTCAGCTTAACGTTTTTTGAAAGGAGTTGGGACAACATCAAAAGTCTCTGCAATGCATAATAGCAAGCATTTCCAGAATTGAGCCTATGTTTAATTTCTTTGTGCATCTCATTCCTATTTGTGATTATTGTTCCTAGGTATTTGAATTCAGCCACTTCCTGAAAATTTCCCTCATTTGTCATTAGCTGTCCATTTCCATTATATACTGAATTTCTACGTGTGACCATATATTTAGTTTTACTGATATTTACTTCCAGTCCTAATTTCTTAGTGTTTACTCAATAGTGTGTGCGTGTTGGCCTTTAGTATCTCCTCGCTATCGGCCAGTAGTACTACATCATCCACATAAACTAACAGCTTATTAATACCATTGAGTTGTAAGCCTTCCTCATTCTCTAAAGATTTAATGGCATGCTCTAGTACAAAATTAAATAGTAGAGGAGATAGTGCATCTCCTTGCTTCAACCCATTCTGGATTTCAAAAGTGTCTGAAAACTGTTTGCCTACACGCACCCTACTCTTTGAGCCATTTAGACACATTCGTATAAGTCTAACCAACTTTTTAGGAATTCCGAACTCCAGCAGGATTCTATATAACTTCCTCCCTCTTAATTGAATCATATGCTTTTTTGAAGTCTACATATAGTTTGATGTACAGTACCATTATATTCCCATTTCTTCTCTAAAATCTGTCTTATACTGAAAATCTGATCTGTTGTAGACCTGTTTCTTCTAAATGCACATTGATGATCTCCTAGAATGTCATCAATATAGGGAGTAAGTCTGCTTACTAATATATTTGTTATAATTTTGTACGAAGTTGAAAGTAATGAGATGCCCCTGTAGTTGTTGCAATCAGTTTTATCTCCTTTCTTATAAATTGGTAAGATAATTGATTCCTTCCATTCATCTGGAAGAGCTTCGTTTGTTTTCCCAAATCATACTAAGCAACCAGCGTATCTTGTCCATCAATTTTTTCTCCCCCTGATTTTATCAGTTCTGTGGGATCTCATCTGAACCTGATACTTATACATCTTCAATTTTTCAATCGCCATTTCAACCTCTAATGCACTTGGCTCTGCGACTAGCATTTCTGCTGTCTGTAACTTATCCTCCTCAATGTCCTGTTCTGTATGTACATTTAATAGCTGATTAAAGTAACCTTTCCATGTATTTAATATACTCCTAGAATCTGCAATCATATCCCCATTTTCATTCCCAATTATGTTTGTTCTAGCCTGAAACCCTTCTTCTCTATCCTAATTCCCTGATATAATTCTCTAATGTTACTATTTTTTGCATTCATTTCAAGATCATTAATCTTCTCTCTCAAATATTCCCTCTTTTTACTCTTTAGTAACTTGGTGGTTTCCCTTCTAAACACTACCCAATTGCTCTAAATTTACCTCATTTGGCTCGTGGTAACCATTTCATTTTTGCTAGCTTTCTTTTCTTTACAATGTCGGCACATTCCTCATCAAACCATTTCTTGTTTTTGCCTCTTTTTTAAACAACCTATGCTTTCTGATGCTGACAATTTAATAGTATCTCTTATAGCCTCCCATTCTTTATTTATATCAGTTTCTTCTTCGTTTGCCACATTGTCATCTGAAGATTCCGAGTACTTCAAATCTATTAGCTATTTTGATTTGGTATTCTTGCCCGCATTTCATCATTTTTCAAGTTTTTTAATTCATATTTTACAGAATCATCTTTAGCGTTCGTTCCTCTCATAAGCGATAGCCGTTTGTCTGATTTTCACTCTGACCAGATGATGATCCGAATTGCAGTCTGTCACTCTAACTGATCTAACATCAATGATGCTACTGTGCCAGCGTTTTATCCACTAATACATGATCTATCTGGATTCGAGTTCGCCATCTGGGGACGTCCAGGTGTATTTATGAATATCCTTATGGTGAAATGTTTGTGCTCTTAAGAATGAGATTCTTCTTTGATGTGGCAAATGTGACTAATCTAACCCCGTTGTCGTTACTATCTTCATGAAGACTGAAATTTGCCTATTGTTGGTTTGAATATATCTTCCCGCCCCCACTTTTGCATTAAATCTCCTAAGACAATTTTCATATGATATCGTGAAAGGGTATCAAAAAGCATTCTAATTCTTCATAGAACTCATCCTTGATCTTGTCCATCTTTATCTTCTGTGGGGGCATGTACATTTACAATTATGAAATCATGTCGTTTACCCTTAGAATTATGTATGATATCCTATCACTAACAAATTTAATATCTCGCGGATAGCGGATAGGATCCTCCTTCTGACTAAAAAACCCGTTTCCAAATGCAGGTCTTTCTGCACCCCCATAGTATAAGGCAAAGCTCCCTGATTCCTGGACTACCTTATCCTGGCCACCATAACTTCCTGTAAAGCGACTATAATCTCAAGGGGCGATTTATCCAATTCCTTAGAACATTGTCCCTGTGTTTGAGCCTTTGGCATGAGGTTCCTGAAGTAGTCCCCGCCCGGGACGGAACCGAATGGGGGACTATTTGCCCTCAGGAAAATTTTACCCCAGATGAAACCATGTCCGCATTTTTGACGTGTTGTATTTTTACGGTTGTGAAAGATCGTCACTCTGTCGCCCAAGGTACTTTTTTCGTCTGGCTTATCACCTTCGACCAGTCCGGCATGGATAACCCTATCGGCAGCAATGCTACCGCCGGCATAGCTCTCAGGATCATTTAAGCACGCAAGCCACTCCACCACGACAAGGTAAAGATACCATGGAGGGCTCTAAATGTTCTTTCCATTGGTATTTGTACTCTTCTAGTTTATCGACTATTGAAAATATCTCCAGTTCATTTCTTATTGATTCATTGTGTAATCTATCCATGTGGAGACATCCATTCACGGATCTTAGAAATTTCCATTTTCAGTGGCTTGAATTTGTGACGATGTTTTTTGTAAGTACCCCAAGATTCAGATCCATATAAAAGAACAGGAACAGCGATTCAGTTATCCGTTTTATTAAAAACTGAGCTGATTTTCTCTTTCGAGTCTTTCGGAGGGTTCTTCTTATGGTGCCACACCTTAATTTGATATCGGTTTAATTTATTATGTATATCCCAATCATAGATATATGCTATATCTGTAACAAGATAGTTAAAGTGTGTGCGTAATCTGTTCTGGTTATTCCATTAATTGATGACGATTTTTGTTCTGACTGGCACTTTGCCCGAAAAAGCCACAATTGAAACATATTTAAATTTTATTGAAAAAGATTATTCCCAGTCCAACTTAAAACGTGTTTTTTAAAATTTTAATGAAAGGGATTATTGTCCAGGGAAAATGTTTAAATTTGAGATGAAAAAATATTATTCCAGTCCAACTTGAAACATGGTTTAAATTTGAATGAGAAATATTATTCCAGTCCCAACTTGAAACATGTTTTAAATTTATTGAAAAAAGATTATTCCAGTCCAACTGTGAAACCATGTTTAAATTTGAATGAAAAATTATCTATCTCCAGTCCAACTGGAAACATGTTTAACATTTTAATGAAAAAAATTATTCCAGTCCGACTTGAAACATGTGTAAATGAATTAAATTTTAATGAAAACGATTATTCCAGTCCCAACTTGAAACATGTTTAAATTTGAATGAAAAATATTATTTCCAGTCCAACTTGAAACATGTTTAATTTTTAATGAAAAAGATTATTCCAGCCCGACTTGGAACATGTTTTTTTTAATTTTAATTAAAAAGATTATTCCAGCCCGACTTTTAAACATGTTTAAATTTTAAGTAAAAAGATTATTCCAGTCCAGGCTTCAAACATGTTTATTAAAATTTAATGAAAAAGATTATTCCAGGTCCAACTTGAAACATGTTACAAATTTGAATGAAAAAAGATTATTCCAGACCGACTGAAACATGTTTAAATTTTAATGAAAAAGATTATTTCAGCCCGACTTGAAACATTTTATGTTTAAATTTGAATGAAAAAATATTATTCCAGTCCAACTTGAAACATGTTAAATTTGAATGAAAAAGATTTATTCCAGTCCAAACTTGAAACATGTTTTAAACTTAATGAAAAATATTATTCCAGTCCAACTTGAAACATGTTTAAATTTGAATGAAAAATATTTATTCCAAGTCCAACTTTGAAACATGTTTAAATTTTAATGAAAAATATTATTCCACTCCAACTTGAAAACATGTTTAAATTTTAATGAAAAAAAAATTATTCCAGTCCGACTTGAAACATGTTGAAATTTGAATGAAAAATATATATGTCCAGTCCAACTTGGAAACATGTTTAAATTTTAATGAAAAAGATTATTCCAGTACCGACTTGAAAAATGTTTAAATTTGAATGAAAAATATTATTCCAGTCCAACTTGAAACATGTTTTAAATTTTAATGAAAAAAGATTATTCCAGTCCGACTTGAAACATGTTTAAATTTTAATGAAAAATATTATTCCAGTCCTCACTGGAAACATGTTTAATTTGAATATGATGAAAAAGATTATTTCCAGTCCAACTGAAAACATGTTTTTAAAATTTAATGAAAAAAGATTATTCCAGTCCGAACTTGAAACATGTTTAAATTTTAATGAAAAAGATTTTCCAGTCCGACTTGAAACATGTTTAAATTTTAATTGAAAAAGATTATTCCAGTCCGAATTGAAACATTGTTTTTAAATTTTTATGAAAAAAGATTATTCCAGTCCAACTGAAACATGTTTAAATTTTAATGAAAAAGATTATTCCAGCCCGACTTGAAACATGTTTTTAAAATTTTAATTAAAAAAGATTAATCCAGTCCAACTTGAACAACATTGTTTAAATTTTAATGAAAAAGATTATTCCAGTCCAACTTGAAACATGTTTAAATTAATGAAAATGAAAGGAATTATTCCAGTCCAACTTGCAACATGTTTAAATTTGAGAGGAAAAATATATTATCCAGTCCAACTTGAAAACATGTTTAAATTTTGAATGAAAAATATTATTCCAGTTCCAACTTTGAAACATGTTTAAATTTGAAGTTTTTTTGTATGAAAAATATATTCCAGTCCAACTTGAAACATGTGTAAATTTTGACTGAAAAATATTATTCCAGTCCAACTGGGAAACATGTTTAACTGTGAATGAAAAATATTATTCCGGTCCAACTTGAAAACATGTTTTAAATTTGAATGAAAAAGATTATTCCAGTCCAACTTGACCACATGTTTAAATTGTAATGAAAAAGATTATTCCAGTCCAACTTGAACATGTGTTAAATTTGAATGAAAAAGATTCTTCCAGTCCGACTTTGAAAACATGTTTAAATTTAATGAAAAAGATTATTCCAGTCCGACTTGAAACCTGTTTTAAATTTTAATGAAAAAGATTATTCCAGTCCGACTTGAAACATGTTTAAATTTTAATTAAAAATAAGATTATTCCAGTCCAACTTGAAACATGTTTATAAATTTTAATGAAAAAGATTATTCCAGTCGCACTTGACAATGTTTTAAATTTTAATTTAAAAAGATTATTTCCAGTCCCGACTTGAAAACATGTTTAAATTTTAATTAAAAAGATATTCCAGTCCAAACTTGAAACATGTTTAAATTTTAATGAAAAGTATTATTCCAGTCCAACTTGAAACATGTTTAAATTTGAATGAAAAGTATTATTCCAGTCCACTTGAAACATGTTTATTTATTTGAATGAAAAATATTATTCCAGTCGAACTTGAAACATGTTTAAATTTGAATGAAAAGTATTATTCCAGTCCAACTTGAAACATGTTTAAATTTAATGAAAAATATTATTCCAGTCCAACTTGAAACATGTTTAAATTTGAATGGAAAAATTATTTTCAGTCCAAACTTGAAACATGTTTAAATTTGAATGAAAAAATTATTCGGTCCACTTGAAACCATGTTTAATTTGAATGAAAAGATTATTTCCAGTCCACTTGAAACATGTTTTATTTGAATGAAAAAGATTATTCCAGTCCAACTTGAAACATTTTAAATTTTAATGCAAAAAGTTAATCCAGTTCTTCTTCTTCTAAATGGCACTACAGCCCAATAAGGGACCTTCGCCTCCTCAATGAGTCTCCTCCAAACTTAATCCAATCCTTCCGAGGCTTCATGTTTGGGTTCCTAACAAGACAGTTTTACAGGATGGGTCGTCAGCCGCAAGCCTAACCCCCAACCTGGATGACCAGGGAGTCTGCAGTTGGGGTTCCATACCCTAGCTGAGAGGGCGCTAGGCTTCATCGAACCAATTCCCAAGGGTCTTGGTTTGTTGGTCAGGTGCTTCTGTCTCATATCTAGGTATTTATTAGTACATTTACTCATCATTGATGCATCTCCTAGTTAACTGACCAGCAGTAGGTATTTGTACAAGATGGATAATTTAGGAAAGATAACTGGATCTATAATAGATAAATCTGGTACTTGTGAAAAAATTATATTATTAACAGAGTAAATTGTGCAAGAAAGGCGATTATATCCCTGCATGGTCTTTATGATATGGAATAGAAAATTTGACCAGAAAGAAAAAAGAGATTATACAGACAATAATAGAAAGTATATTACATATGGGGCACGCCCGTAGCGTAGTGGTTAAGGCACTGAGCTCAAGCCGGAGGGTCGGAGGGTTCAAGTCCCGTGGGGGTCAGTATTTTTAAACTGACCCAAACCCTCTGGCGGCACTATGGCCCTGGGGGTCGACTCAGCTCTAACGGAAAATGAGTACCAGACGCTTGCTCTGGGGGTAAAGGCGGCCGTCACGCAGGGCTGTCAACCCAGCTGACATAAAGTGCCGATTGTCTAGAAAATGCGGGAGCCTTAACCTCCTACTACCCCAAGTGCCTCCGGGCCTGTTGTGGGATAAAAAAGAAAAAAAAACTTGCATATGGATCAGAAAGCTGGACAATAAATGGAAGGATGCAGAAAAGAATATTTTCAACAGAAATGGATGGATTACGGAGAAGTATGAGAATATCCAGGAGTACAACATATTCGAAATACATATATCAGACAAGAAATGGATGGACAAGAAACTGTTGTCGATAGGATAACAAAGAGAGCTCTACAGTAGTATGGACATGTACAACGGATGTCGGAAGACCAGTGGCCTAAACAGGTGTTGGATTGGATGGTACCACGCAGAAGGAAGAGGGGGAGAAGTAGAAGAGCATGGTGTGAGGGAATATAATTATCCCTTATTCTTCTTCAGTAATAGATCTTGGACTACATCTAGACGCAAATTTAACCTGGCAAACACAAGTGAAACACATATGTAAAAAGACTTTTCTCCATCTTTACATTATCTTAGACGTTTTAAAGAATTTTCTCCCAGTTTCGTTAAAAACAAATCCTTGTGCAGAATCTTGTGTTACCACACTTCGATTATTGTGACATTATATATAATGATCTAAATTATAACTTGTCGCAGAGACTGCAGCGTGTGTTCATAATGCTTGTGTTCGATTCATTTTCAATATCCGCCGTTATGACCATATTTCCGAACCATTGTAATAACCTCTCTTGGCTCCGTCTTACTGACAGACCGTAAATTGCACTCTCTTACACTACTTTTGAAGCTTCTGAATTCCTACACTCCTAGTTACCTGAGGTCCAGATTTGAGAAGTTATCCTCTTACCACAATATTGACACTAGGTCACAAGATAGCAGTCTGCTCAACAATTCCTCTTCATAGCACTTCCTCCTATTCTACTTCCTTCACAGTAGAATCTGCCCACTCCTGGAATCTGCCTTCCTCAAGATATCAGGGGTTGCCGCACACTTGGCACCTTTAAGTCACGCTTATACTGTTACCTGTTGTCTAATAATTATTTTTTTCTCTATTTATTTAATTTTATACTATGTCATTAATCTTTTCCTCGTTTTTTTATATATCTTGTACATATTATATATTTAATTCGTTAAATTTAGAGTAAATCAAAAATACATTATAAATATTAATTGTATTGTATTCATAACTTGTAATGTTTATATGTATATATATTGTAATTTAGATGTAAGACTGTATTTTTGGTATTTTTTTAAAAACTGGTGGAGTGGGTAGACAAGGCCTTAAGGCCTTTAACTCTGCCAGGTAAAATAAAGCTATTATTATTATTTATTATTATTATTATTATTATTATTATTATTATTATATATTATTATTATTATCTATTATTATTATATGCTGCCATGATTGAAGAGGGGTATGGAAGACGGACAATGGGAAGATAGGAATCTCTGGAAAACAGGAATCAAAGGCCAACTTGCTTGTGAAGTGTATTAAGCTTAAGTAAGTGTAACTGGGGATAAGAGCTACTCAGTTCCCAGGGCTATAGGAGGGTCTGAAATGAAACGATATTTCATTAAAGACAGAGGTTGCTGCTCCTATTACAATGAACAACAAAAAATAAACTTTGTTTTATCTCAGAAAGAAAAAAAAATATGTGATTCTGGACGTATTTTTTCTCCTGAATTCAAATATGATATTGTTTTTTCTCCATCACGCACTAGTTTTCGAGAGACAAGAATTTATATTTCGAACACTTTAATATTTTGTACATTCGTAACTAAACAATTATTCGAAACATTCGGACTCATCTTAGAAAGTAAGAAATGGCGATTTGCTGCTATATTTCGCCTGTGGAGCATCCCTTTTGATGGCCCAACAATAATCGGCCAGCATATTAGGATTCCATTTGCCTTGATATCTCTTTTCCATAGCTAAAACCATTTGAGGTAGCTCATTTGGTTTTATTTTACAATGGACGAAAAAAGTTTATTAAAAAATAATTATTTAAATCCATTAATTGAAATTAAAGTAAAAAAACTGTGGGTGATGGAATAATTCAGAATATATATTTGAAAGCACGATTTTAAAAAACTGCATTAAGTACAACTATTGGTACTCATGAGACAAAAATCATGTTGACCAGTGTAGTCGCCTTGTACGACAGGGGGAAGTCCCATGGTGCCATTCTACAAGCCGGGCACCACACGGGACTATATTAAATCCCTCTTTATCATATCTTAACAAGGAAACTGTTATAATTTTTTTTTGAAAATAGCGTCTATCTCTACTATAATTTAATTTTACTCTGTTCATTTTTGTTATAATATTGTTATGTAGGGGCCTCTATGTAACTATAGTAAAATGTAGAAAATAATAATTGAATAGTATAGTGTAATGTAATGTAATGCGGTGCGCGTGGCGGGGCGAGGTGAGGTGCGCGGTGAGGTGCACAGTGCGGTGCGCGCCTCCGGTTCGAGGTTGCGGTGCGCGTGGTTGCGGTGTGACGGTGAGGTGCGAGGCAAGGGTGCGCGGTGCGGTGCGTGGTTCAGTGCGCGCTGAGGTGCGTGGGTTCAGTGCGCGCTGAGGTGCGCGGTGCGGTGCCAGGTGCGTGTCCGCGGTGAGGTGCGCGTGTTGCGGTGCGTTGCGAGGTTCAGTGCAGGGTGAGGTGCGCGGAGCGGTGCGTGTTCGGTGCGGGGCGAGGTGGCGGTCGCGGTGCGGTGTGCGCTGCAGGTGGCGGTGCGTGGCGCG